>CAUYLZ010060175.1:0-11760 GCA_963573645.1 Pithecia hirsuta | reverse complement strand
ATTAGACAGATCAACGAGATAGAAAATTAACAAGGATATCCAGGACTTGAACTCAGACCTGGAACAAGTAAACTTAACAAATATTTACAGAAGTCTCCACCCCAAATCCACAAAACATACATTTTTCTCAGTATCACATTACACCTATTTTAAAAGTGACCACATAATTGGAAGTAAATCGCTCCTCAGCAAATGCATAGCATTTCACAGGTTGAAATAAAAGATTGGTTGGCTGCTTGTTTGTTATTTTCATCCCTTACTCCTTCCTGTCTCCATTGTTAAGCGCTATTAATAGCATAAAAGAGGTTTTTAATACCCATTTTTAGACTGCATTTTAGCCTGGGCAATAGAACAAGAATCCCGTTCTCTCTCCCTCTTTCTCTTCCTCTTTCTTTCTCTCTTACATTCTGTTCTTTCTTCTTTCTTTCTTTCTTTCTTTCTTTCTTTCTTCTTTTCTCTCTTTTTCTTTCTTTCAAAAAAAAAAAAAAAAAGAAAGAAAGCCTTACAAGATAAATTAAATGACAATAAGCAAGGTGTAGTATGTACAATAAGTCCTTACTTGACGTCATTGATAGGTTCCTGGAATCTGGCTTTAAGCGAATGACATATCATGAAACCAGTTATTTTTTCTCATCAATGTTATAATAAAACAATGTTATTCAGGGATCTGATGTATGTTCCTTCACTTAAAATCGCAGTTTCCAAGAACCTATCGATGATGTTAAGTGAGGACTCAGTGTACCACATTTATGTAGAAAAAGGGAAAGATATGACAGATATAAATATAGATGATTAGGTATACACTTGCCTACGCATAAAACATCTCTGGATCCAAACTAGTAATATTGGTTATCTACAGAAGGATACCTGGGAAGTTGGGAAAATGAGAAGGAAAGAAAGATTCCTTGTTCATACAGATGGCCCCCAACTTAAGATAGTTTGACTTAGGATTTCTCAACTTTACAATGGTGTGAAAGTGATACACATTCAGTAGAAACCATATGTCAGGTACCCATATGACCAACTTGTTTTTCACTTTCAGTACAGTATTCAGTAAATTACATGAGCTGGGCATGGTGGCTCCCGTCTGTAATCCCAACACCTTGAGAGGCCGAGGTGGGAGGATCACTCAAGCCCAGGAGTTCAAGACCACCCTGGGCAACATAGAGAGACTCCATCTCTATTAAAAAAAATTAGGGCCGGGCATGGTGCCTCACGTCTGGAATCCCCGCACTTTCGGAGGCCAAGGTGGGTGGACCATGAGGTCAGGAGATCGAGACCATCGTGGCTAACATGGTGAAACCCCATCTCTACTAAAAATACAAAAAAAAAAAAAAAAATTAGCCAGGCATGGTGGTACGTGCCTGTAGTCCCAGCTACTCAGGAGGCTGAGGCAGGAGAATCGCTTGGACCTGGGAGGCAGAGGTTGCAATGAGCCAAGATTGCACCACTGCACTCCAGCGGGGGCAAGACAGCGACACTCTATCTCAAAAAAAAAAAAAAAAAAAAAAATTAGCCGCAATGGCACACACCTGTTGTCTCAGCTACTTGAGACACTGAGGCTGAAGGACTGCTTAAGAGCCAGGAGGTCAAGGCTACAATGAGCTGTGATCAGACCCCCATACACCAGCCTAGGCAATAGAACAAGACCCTGTTTAAAAGAAAAAAAAAGGTACATGCGGTATCCAATACTTTGTTATAAAACAGGCCTTGGGTTAGATGATTTTGCCAAACTGCAGGCTAATGTAAGTATTCTGAGCACATTTAAGGTAGGCTAGGCTAAGCTGTAATGTGTGGTAGTTTAGGTGTATCAAATCCATTTTCAACTGGTGATACTTTCAGCTTCCAGTGGGTTTATCAGGACACAACCCCCTGATAAGTCGAAGCACATCTGTGCTTACTTTAGACTAAACAGGAATAATAAAATACTCCAGGAGAAGAGAATGGAGTAAGAGGTTAACTTTATGTGGAAATGTTACAGGCCTGATGTAAGGTACAGCCAACAACAACAAAAAAAGCAAGCTGGCGATTTGCCTTCCATGCAAAGGTTATTTTTCTTATTACAACAAAACTAATTAGTGGATTTTCTAATGTAAGAAAATGTTGCTGTTAGTAAAAGTTTCCTCAGAGTGCCAGAAAGCAGATGGTGGCAGTGAATAGTGTTTTCTTTTGCCAGGTTTTGTATATGCTTTCTAAACCTGCAAGAGATTTTGCTTTTCCAGATTCAGATTTCTGATCTTTTTTATTTTAAAACAGAAATAGAAACTTATATTTAAATGTACTTGCATCATGTGGTCTGTTTGACATATTATGGTTACTTGAAAATGTTGAGTAACATTTGATGTTCTGCATGAATTTCTTCTCTAAGAGTCTTGGGACTTTTAATGTTGTTCTATACTTTCTTTATGGAAATAAAGAGTTTGTGCCTTGAGGGTGCTACAATGGGGAATTTTGAGTTAGTTATGAAAAGCAATGGATAAGATTTTTTTTTTTTTTTGAGACGGAGTTTCGGTCTTGTTTCCCAGGCTGGAGTGCAATGGCGCAGTCTCAGCTCACTGCAACCTCCACCTCCCGGGCTCAAGCGATTCTCCTGCCTCAGCGCCTGACTAGCTGAGATTACAGGCATGCGCCACCACACCTGACTAATTTTGTATTTTTAATAGAGACAGAGTTGCTCCATTTGGTCAGGCTGATCTGGAACTCCCAACCTCAGGTGATCTGCCCGCCTCGGCCTCCAAAAGTGCTGGGATTACAGGTGTGAGCCACCACGCCCGGCAGATAAGATTTTTTTTTTAGTGTGAAAATTTTTATTTTGTTTCACTCCCAATTACTGAGTACCGGCTTTTCACAGTGAGGTTTCTTAAAGCATGATTTTGTTCATTGTGACTTCAGTGTTTGTATACAGTTTTGAATAATTTATTTCTGCCTACTACTGATGAGATGTTAACTTTCTGCTAATTTAAAATTTTTTGCCTAATATTTTTAATGAAAGTCCTTATAAATATGTTTAAAATCTGAAATCTAAATGTTTCCTTACAGTACCAGTGAGGCAGCATTAAAACAAAAGGTGCGCTGATTTTAAGGCCAACTGGGAGAATGTATATCTACAGTGGTGTAGACGTGAGGCTGGAATGAGCATGAGTGTAGTTAAGACTTACAGCTGCCAGGCGCGGTGGCTCATGCCTGTAATCCCAGCACTTTGGGAGACCAAGGCGGGCGGATCACAAGGTCAAGAGATCGTGACCATCCTGGCCAACATGGTGAAACCCTGTCTCTACTAAAAATATAAAAATTAGCTGGGCATGGTGGCACGCGCCTGTAGTCCCAGTTACTTGGGAGGCTGAGGCAGGAGAATTGCTTGAACCCAGGAGGTGGAGGTTGCAGTAAGCCGAGATTGTGCCATTGCACTCCAGCCTGGCACCTGGCGACAGAGCAAGACTCTATCTTAAAAAAAAAAAGACTTATGGCTTTGTTGACTAAAACTTAGAAATGTTTTCCTTTCTCTAGGACCTCCATTTAGAGGAGAAAAGGAAATCATTAAGTTAATAGTTATTAAAATATAAAGTAAAAATGGAAAATGAAAACTAAGTCAGTGATTTTTTGGAAATCATTTGGGCAAAAGAAAGAAGACAGTATTATCCCAAAGTTACTAAATGGAATAGTCTCCTGATGGAATTATGTGCTGTTTTGGGAGGTGATAGAATCAAAGGACATGGAAGAAGGAGTTTCATCCCTTCTTTCACCTCATTCCCACGTAGCTCTGCTGCTATTATTCCATCCATCCCCAACACTAACCTCATAATTCAGCGACATCTTGCCATGTACTTTAATCCACCTTTCATTCTTGAATAAACTCTTGATTTCTACTTAGAACTTTCCCCATGTTTGTTGCAAATAAAATTTCCCATCTCATTTCAAGAGTTGCTGTTTCTGTCACCTGCTCAAAGGATAACACTTATGCATTACTGCCTCTTTCTTCCTTTTGTTTTCCAACCGTTTCTCCTTTGACTTGGTTTTTCCCAATCATGATTTGTTTTTATCTTCTTTCCTGGTAACCAAAAATTCAAACAGGACAGAATTTCCGAAGGAAATGTCTGTAGATGTCAACCAAAATGATTGAGCCACTGGTTACTCTTTGCTTACTTTAAGGCTGTAAACCTGCAAAAAGACAGAGGTGATACTGCTATCACTCAGAGCCACAGATTAGTGCCTGGGCTGTGCCGATGCTGCCGGGGTCTCAACATTGCTGCGAGGAGCCCAGCACAAGCGGGGTGTGGGTTGAGGCTGTGTGAGAATGGGCATGATGGGCAGGTAGCACTGCTCACTTGCATTTTACTCATGGGTGCCCCAGCCTTCCTATAGGCTTTTTCTTGTGAAAGGCTTCCATCATGACCAAAATATTTGAAAAACCCTGAAGCCAAGATATAAGTAATTTTTGTTGAATATAAAACAGATAAACCATTATCTATTCATAGAAATATTTACCTCCTGATAGACTTTGCTAAAGGTTCTAACGCAGACAAACTCCATGTTCTCACCACCAGTGAAAATGAGGGAAGTAGCTCATCTTCCCTCAGCAGCTCATCTCAGAAAACAAATAGTGTTGGTCTGGCGTGGTGGCTCATACCTATAATCACAGCACTTTGGGAGGCCGAGGCAGGTGGATCACAAGGTCAAGAGATTGAGACCATCCTGGCCAACATGATGAAACCCCGTCTCTACTAAAAATACAAAAATTAGCTGGGCATGGGGACGTGTGCCTGGAGTCCCAGCTACTCGGGAGGCTGAGGCAGGAGAATTGCCTGAACCTAAGAGGCGTAGATTGCAGTGAGCCGAGATCTACACCGTTGCACTCCAGCCTGGGCAACAGAGTGAGACTCTGACTTTAAAAAAAAGTGTAAACTTTTATTAATGACACAGAGTTGAATGAATGGAATTCTTGGTAAACATGATGAGCTATCTCAAGACTGAAAAGTCTCACAATGCTTTGCACGCAGTAGGTGACAACAAATGTCTGAGGGACTGACATAAACAAGCTTCTTCCTACAAAGAAAGGTTAATTACTAGTCATTTTTTGGAGTGAGGGATCCATGCTGATTTTTGAAAAGTGAATCAGAGTAAAAGTTTCAGTCACCCTGTTGGACTTTTGGATGACAAGCTATTGAAGTAACACCTATGTTAGCGTTCTCCCAGCAAACATTATTTTTTTATTAAAATACATTCATTTGATAAAAAAGGAGCTTTTAGAAAAAAAGAATTTGGCTGGGTACGGTGGCTCACACCTGTAATCCCAGTACTTTGGGAGGCCAAGTGGATGGATTACCTGAGGTCAGGAATTCAGGACCAGTCTGGCTGACATGGTGAAACCTTGTCTCTACTAAAAAAATACAAAAAAAAAAAAAAAAAAATTATCCAGGCACATTGGTGGGCACCTATAATCTCAGCTACTCGGGAGGCTGAGACAGGATAATTGCTTGAACCTGGGAGGCAGAGGTTGCAGTGAGCTGAGATCACACCATTGCACCCCAGCCTGGGTGACAAGAGCAAAACTCCATCTCAAAAAAAAAAAAATTCTTGAAGATAATTTGGCAGATTCCACACAAACTGTTATAGGCCTTATATGAAATTTAATTTTAGGATTATAACTAAGCAGATTTCTTATAAATACTGAGTTAATGAGATGGAAAATACTTTTATCTCCCTCCAGTGTAGCTACAGACAAGAATGGAGATAGTGTACTTAGGTGAAAACAAAAATGACAGATAAAATGAACTTTGGAATCTCAGCACTTTGGGAGGCCGAGGTGGGTGGATCACGAGGTCAAGAGATCAAAACCATTCTGGCCAACATGGTGAAACCCTGTCTCTACTAAAAAATACAAAAAAATTAGCTGGGCATGGTGGCGGATGCCTGTAATCCCAGCTACTTGGGAGGCTGAGGCAGGAGAATTGCTTGAACCCGGGAGGCGGAGGTTGCAGTAAACTGGGGTTGTGCCATTGCACTTCAGCCTAGCGCCTGGTGACAGAATGAGACTCTGTCTCAAAAAAAAAAAAAAAAAATGAACTTTGGGTAAAGGCGAGAGCATAGAAGCTCAGTGGTACAGAGCTGGGTTTCAGTGAGTGGGACCCCATGACTTGTTACTGATCTTTGAAAGTGTTTCAGGATTTCAAAGCTACATAAGCAAATTCACGTGTTTCAGTTACCTAGGTTTGTTTTTTTCTTGTTATACAGGATGTTTGCAGTTTTCCCATTTGTATCAACTCATACCTTTTTGAAGTTTTATAATTCAGTATAGCTTTGGTTATAGATTAAAGTTCACTGGAAAATCACCAACTAATCTTTTTAGCTTTTTAGTTCCACTGTTCCATAGTATAAAGATACACAGAACTTGATGGCTTCCAAGTGTGGTTCAAACATCTAAAGCACTTGAGATTAACACCATGTGAAGAAATTTTAAAATATTGTACTGCAATTAATTTTAAATAACTTAACACTGCATATGTCAGGGAGAAAGCCATGGTAGAATTCAAACAGAAACTCCTATAACTGAAATGATTCACTTACATCATTTAAATAATTTCATCTCTCACACAGACATAGAAGCAAAATATATGCCTGTTTCCACTTGGGAAAGGCTTGGGTGAATTTCTGAAGAATCAGATGTTACCTGAGGTTTATTATAATATGCTAAGTCTGTGGAGCATTTATTGGTTTACCAAAGATTGACTCCCTATATTCACATGTATGAGTTTTAGGTTCAGAAACCAAGTTATTATAGAAAAGTTATTGTCAATGTAGAAATAGAAAACACATTATTTTAATGATATAACATAGAGCAGATGTATCTAAAATATATATTTTAAGTATTATCCTAAATTCTAGGACCTAGGTTAAATTCTTTGAGGATATCTTTTTAGTAGCTCCTGAAACACTAAAGTTTTCTACATGACCCGATGGGTCAAGACATAAAGAAAAAAACATTGTTTATGGTCTTCTGTGGTCAGGGGTTATCCAAGTCACTGAAAATAAACATTTGCAACTCTTAGTGGGCTATTTGTGGTCATTTATAAAGTACAGAAGACACAGTTTATGAGTTGTAGTGATTATTGCACTCATGTTCTTTCTAATTGCACTTACGATCAGTGGCAAATGAGCAAATATCACTCAGTGCCTTTTGATGAAACGAGAGTCTTAGCCTTGAATGCAGCCAAAGACCAACAGGTCACTTGCTAGTGATCTATTTCAAATGTAGAACTCTGAGGCTGGAAACAGCCTTTACTGGACACCTACCCCCACCTTCATCTATAGCTATTCTGGCCTGGAGAGGTGAGAATTTACATATCCAAGGGAATATGGGTGATTTACAACCAGAAAGTAGACCTCCTAACTCCCATAGAGTCTGTTCTTACCACATGAAACATACCATCTTCCAGTCATGGAGTCTCCCCCCAAACCAGAAAGAATACCCTGAACACCTATTGACCTTTCCCAAGACAGACCCTATTGCATTTTATGGCGGTGAAAGAGCTATTTATTTATTTATTTGAGATGGAGTCTTGCTCTGTGGCCCAGGCTGGAGTGCAGTGGTATGATCTCAACTCACTGCAGTCTCCACCTCCTGGGTTTAAGCCATCCTTCCAGGCAGGTTCAAGTGATTCTCCTGTCTTGGTCTCCTGAGTAGCTGGGATTACAGGCATGCACCACGACCCCCGGCTAATTTTTGTATTTTTGGTAGGGATGAGATTTCTTCATATTGGCCAGGCTGATCTCGAACTCCTGACCTCAGGTGATCCACCCTCCTTGGCCTCCCAAAGTGCCGGGATTACAGGCATGCATGAGCCACCGTGCCTGGCCTGAAAGAGCTATTTTTTCATCTTCGTATTTAAATTCTATTTCAACAAACATGTATTAGTGTCTGTATATTCCAGGCATGGTGCTATCTGCCAGTAAAAATGAGACAGAAAATTAAATAATGTGATGCTTTAACCAGTCTATATACTTTAGAAAACCTGCTTCCAAGCAGTGAACAGTTAGAGAATTATAGCCACTCATAATTTACAAGGCACTGTAAATCACGCCATTCAGTCCTGGTAGTCTCTAGAGTTAGGTATTTGGAATAAATCAGTGGAGGTTCATGGAGGTAAAGGGGCTTGCCCAGTTCCTCAGAGCTAATATAAATAGCCAAGAAGGGACTCAAACCCAGGTTTTCTTTTATAGTGCCTTTTGCCTTTTTTCGCTATACCACAGCTACTTCTGCTAGAACTGTCATTTCTATTAAAAAGAGGATACCAGGCCTGATTCAGAATAACATTCTGTGCTATCTATGAAATTGTTTCTAAGGAGAAAAGTCTGATTAAAAAAAAATATTTTGATACTTTAGGCTGTGTGCTTGAGACCAGCCTGGCTAACATGGTGCCACCCTGTCTCTACTAAAAAATACAAAAATTTGCTGGGCGTGGTGGTGGGCACCTGTAATCCCAGCTACTCGGGAGGCTGAGGAGGAGAATCACTTAACTTAGGAGGCGGAGGTTGCAGTCAGTGCCATTGAAGAGACTGCGCCATTGAACTCCATCGTGGGCAACAGAGGGAGACTCCGTCTCAAAAAAAAAAAAATTGATACTTTACAGCATTTCCAGCTATGCTAGTTGTTCAGTAAATAGCTTAACATTTCACTTAAAAGAAGATTCTGCCTAAACTGCCCTTTATCTCCCTAGAAAAGCTAACCCCAACCACTGCTACCACCAGTTAGTATCAGAGCTGCTGTAAATTGTTCCAAGGGTACATTTAGTGATATTGATTGCTGCTAATAGTAAAAGAATAAAAGCAATTATGAATGTACACAGCAACTTGTTGCTCTACTCCATTTTCACCAGGAGATAGGATTTAGTCAATAGGGGTTGTCACGGAATCTTTATCCTGAATAGGAGCTTTTTAAGGGATGGGACCTTGCCTTTTTTCATTTTGTATCTCCACGTATACAGGGTGAAAGACACCATAGTAGATGCCAAGCGAATGAATGAATGAATGAATGAATTAGATGGATAGGCCCAAAGACAAGGAAATCAAAAAAAAGGACCTGTATTGTTTCAGAGGAGAATGATCCAGTATCATTTCCCCTTTGGGTAGGAGTAGTGGTATGAATATTGCTATGACTGCAGAATTCTAGACTTCTCCAGAATCTCTAGTTATAGCTTCCCTCAGCAGTGGGATTCACCAACACACTGAAATAACCTGTCTGTGGCAAAACTCCATAGTTTTCTCAAATGCTTCAAGGGGAAAAGAAATTCCTGATTTACCCAACCACAGAATCTTCAACCTTCTCATTAAGGCTTCTGCATTTTTTAGGCAAATTGTTACTGTGCCATTCTTCCTCCTATCCTTTCACAGAATTATTTTCTGATTATGGATATGACAAGACCCAGTTGATTTTTTCAGACTTTAGTCCTTTATTCTGTGGTTTCAAATCTCTTCTACCATGTTATCTTCCTGCCTCTCTATTCTCCTGCCCCCACACCCCACACCAATTCTTAATTCCCTTTCTTCCTTTTTTCCTCAGTAGGAAGGGACATGTCACAGTAAACACTACCACCTTGTCATCCAAAATTTCTAGGAAGCCTTAGTTCTGAGGGTCTTCTTCTCGAGGCCTTAACCTTACTTTTAGACCGTTGTCATTATCTTTGTCCAAAGGTCGTAGCTAAATTGAATAAAAGGAAAGCTGTGTTTTCCTGTCGATGCACAAAGGCAGTATTGACTTCCCTAATCCAGTTTGCTGAGGGGTGAGAGAATTAAATTAGATATCTAAGCACAGAAATTGAGAGCCTTTGAAAACAAAGATAAGGAGACAAGACTGTATTTTCCCTTTTCCTGGGAGCTCTGGGCTCAAGATTTTGCAGGTGTGTCATCTGATCCATGGCTTGCATCGATCAAAACTGTGCCAATGCATATTTAATTAGCAAGGGGACCCTGGATGCATTATAGCCATCATCCCTATATTGAATGGACTGTCAGACTCTCTGCACACTTCTCCACCCCCACCCTCCCCTGAACCCGTGCCCCCTCCCTTTCCTCGTTGTTTGGGAGGCTTCTGCATTTTGTCTGAGCAGCTAAAAAGTTTCTTTGTTTTTAGCTGCTGATGCATACAGCGCCACTGAGGAGAATACAAACAAGTAGAGTCCTAAAGTGTTTATTTTGTCTAGGAAGACAAGCTAAACCAATTCGATTCCTTCGGTAAGATTTTCAAACCCTGTAGAAAACCAACAAGAAAAACAGAAAGAAAATGAATACACCATTCAACTCTTCACGTATAGATTTTTTTAAAAAGTAGAATTGGTTATATTAGGATTAAAAAAGATTTGGGACAAATACTTTAATCTCAGAATTAAAGAATAAATACTTTTATGATAGAAAAGTATTTTATTTTAAAAGCTCTGTTTTGATTCTTAAGACATTTGTTGTTGGGAAATATTTTATTGGTCAGTCTAATTTGCATGATGAAATTCACCATTCTGATATGAATCTGTCATTACCATTAGGGAATCCAATGCATGTACAGAAGATATTTATGATAGAAGGTGACAAAAGAGTTAGAGCTGGATGTATTTTGTTTTAAGTTTCCAAGGTTTTGTGGGTACTTCTGTTGGTGAGGATTCTTAAAGTGCAAGAGTTTTGGAGTTTTGCCACAGACAGGTTATTTTATGGGATTATGGTCACTGTTCATTTTCACACAGGTTCCGAAGCCTGAATATCCAGACAGTGTTGTCTGATAAACAGATGTAATGCACTAAGTCTGCTTAGAATAAAGAGCAACAGACTGTGAGCACATGTTTAGGACTCATTTAAACTCATCAGCATAGTCTAGCTCATAGTTCTCTGTCTCTAGTCTACTTTTGAGGTAGCTTCTTGCTGGTAAAGTAACAAGGAATTATTTTTTCTCTGCTACAATTTGCTGCAGAGACTCATGGGAAATTCATTTGCATACATCTTGTTACAAAGACTGACTACTTCCTGGCTTAGACAAAGTGTTGCCTGATAAACAGACTTAACACACAAATGTCTGTCTGGAATAAACAACGGCAAGCTGAGATTTCCATTTCCATTAAATTCAAAGATAATCTCTTTCCCAGTATATGAGAATTAAGAACCTGTTCTTTAAAACCAGGTCTGTGCTCCTGATGTTTTATTCTAGAATCACATCATGTGGCGATTGGGGTTGATTTTTACAAAGAAACAAAAAAAACTTGTTGGGATGTGAAGATCTGTATGGCAGAGATAAATGTACATTTGGAAGGGCCTTTATGAGTTTCAAAACCAGGTTTTCTTGCATTATTTAATTTGAACCACACAACAATCCTGTTAAGTTAGGCAAAATGATCAGTAGTGTCTCCATTTTACAGATGAAGAAACTGAGATCCAGCACAGTTAAATTATATAGCTGAGATTTTTTTTTTTTTTTTTTTTTTTTGAGACGGAGTTTCGCTCTTTTTACCCAGACTGGAGTGCAATGGCGTGATCTCGGCTGACCGCAACCTCCGCCTGCCGGGTTTAAGCGATTCTCCTGCCTCAGCCTCCCAAGTAGCTGGGACTACAGGCGCGTGCCACCATGCCCAGCTAATTTTTGTATTTTTAGTAGAGATGGGGTTTCACCATGTTGACCAGGATGGTCTCGATCTCTTGACCTTTTGATCCACTCACCTTGGCCTCCCAAAGTGCTGGGATTATAGGTGTGAGCCACCTCGCCCTGCCTAGCCGAGATTTTTAGGA
>CAUYLZ010060174.1:0-34983 GCA_963573645.1 Pithecia hirsuta | reverse complement strand
CCAGCTCATTTTTTGTACTTTTAGTAGAGACGGGGTTTCACCATGTTGGCCGGGATGGTCTCGATCTCTTGACCTCGTGATCCGCCCGTCTCGGCCTCCCAAAGTGCTGGGATTACAGGCTTGAGCCACCGCGCCCGGCCGATAGTGTTTTCTTAATCAATTCTCAATCACACACCAATGATTCCTCATTAGCTATGGACTACAAGATAAAGTCTAAATGGCTTAAGACGTCCTTCAGTGTCCTTCATACCTGCCAGCCCCACCCTTCCTAATCATCTTTTTCCTTCATGGTACCATCAGTTAAGGCCCACGGGTTTTGTTTTGTTTTGCTTTGTTTTTTTGAGACAGGGTCTGGCTCTGTTGTCCAGGATGGAATGCAGTGGTATGATCATGATCTTGGCTCACTGCAAACTCTGCCTCCCAGGTTCAAGTGATTCTCCTGCCTCAGCCTTCTGAGTAGCTGGAATTATAGGCATGTGCCATCATGCCTGGCTAATTTTTAAATTTTTATTACAGATGGGATTTGCTACATTGGCCAGTCTGCTCTGGAACTCCTGGCCTCAAGTGACCCACCCGCTTTGGCCTCCCAAAGTGCTGGGATTATAGGCGTGAGCCACTGCACCCAGCAGGCCCATGAATTTAACTCCTCTTTTTGTTCCAATATGCCATTCACATTATGACTTACAACATTTTGTTCATGCTATTCTATCTTTCGGGAAATTCCTTCTTACTCTCTGCCACGTATCCTAAACTGCCTCATTCTACAATATCCAGCTCAGGTCCCAGCATTTCCAAGAAATCTCCCATCACTCTGCATTTCACTGACCACTCCCTTTTCCAAGAGTCCGGGCCATTTGTCTGAGACATCCGCTATGGCCCTTAAGCAAACACCATCTTATAACATGTGGTTATCTTGTTTATTTGAATTATTTGTAAGGTTTTGGAGGGAAAATCATTTTAGGCCTGGGCAATAGATACCCAACAAATACTCATTATTCAAGTTGTTCCAGAAATAAGAACTGCGTAATGTCTCTTGGAAGAGAAATCACTGTACCACTTCCTAAACCCAGAATTCTACAGAAGCAGCATGGACTTTTGTCCTTCATGGAACAAGTCAAGATTGCAGACAGCCTGCTTCAACAGCCTCTTCAATCTACTCTCATCCTGGGTGAGAGCTATGGGGCTCTCTAGAAAGGTGGAGAAAAGCCGAATAAATCAAGAAAGTCCTCCTTAGGAAGGAAGATACCTCCAGGATGATCTCCAGAAATATGTTCTCAGGGTTTCCAATAAAATCATAACTGTGATATCACCCACTTCTTGGACAAGGTCTAATTTCCTGAGCTGGTCCATAAAGAGTCAGAATCCTCTCCCTCCGTTCATTCATTCATTATTTTCTGGCCTTGGCTCTGTGAGGTTTACCAGAATGATTAAGACACAGGTTCATAACAGGGTGAGGTCCCAGGTTCTAGTACATAGTCATGGGTCTTAGGACCCTGCTTTAGGCCTGAAGATCACAGACGCACAGGCCTTTGGCTCCAAATCCACCCCTACAGGAGCAGGTTCCATCAGTGTAGGGAAGCTGAGGTCAGATAGAGTGGGAGGAAGCAGGTGGCCTTAGGGCAGAAACCCAGGCAGCTTACGCAGACCAAAAGGCTGCTTTTTTGACAAATTTTTAAACTGGCCATTCACAGCTTCTACTGTTATTTCATTAATGGAACTCACACATGTAGCAGTAGTTGTCTAGCAAAGGCTATTCATTTTCCCTATAGCTTGCTCTAAAAATCATGTAAAGCATTTTCCTGTTTTCTTTTGGCAAATGCCTATACTACAATCCTGACGTTTAACCTGCAGTCCTAATGGGGGTGACTAATGGGAGCTGTTGGTTCTTGGCTATTTCAAAAGTAAGCCAACTTAATCTAGTAATATCGTTTTTACGCTCTCAGGAAAGGAAAAAAAAATGACAATTAAGCAACACAAACAACTAGTGTACTTTCCTTAAGCATTCTTAGTAAAACAAATGCGTATGTGTTTTTAAAGTTTTGAAGGTCTGGTTTAAATAAAACATTTAACCCTTTGAGAGCCAGGGCTGTAACGTGTATTTACAGAAGTACAGGATTGGGGTGGGGCCTACTATGTAGCAGCCAGTATCTTGGCATTTCAGTGCATACACAAATCTCTGGTTTATAAGAGATTGGAAGCAGTTACACAGACAGTGGGAGAGACAAAACAGAAAGCAGTGCTTGAATCGTGCTTGGAAAATATTTTTGGATTCAAGATGAGCCAAAACCATGGGAACTGGCCTATGTCTTAGAGTTTAAAAGACATACAAATAGGTTTACCATGTAGTGGAAATATGAATAGCACCAGACTGCAACTAGGCAAGCAGGGTTCTTGTCCCACCTTGATAGAAACTAGCTTTGCAATGAACTGTGTTACAACTCTGGGCCTTAGTTTCCCCACTTATAAACTTATAAACAGGATTGGATTTCTAAAAGCTTTTTTTTTTTTTTGAGATGGAGTCACCCAGGCTGAAGTGCAGTGGTGTGATCTCAGCTCTCTGCAACCTCTGCTTCCCAGGTTCAAGCGATGCTCTTGCCTTGGCCTCCTGAATAGCTGGGATTACAGCTGCCCACCACCATGCCCTGCTAATTTTTTTGTATTTTGAGTAAAGATGGGGTTTCATCATGTTGTCCAGGGTGGTCTTGAAAGCCTGGCCTCAAGTGATCGACCCGCCTTGGCCTCCCAAAGTGCTGGGATTACAGGCATGAGCCATTGTGCCGGCCTGCTAAAAAAGGTCTTTATAGAGCTGATGTTCTGCAACACTAAATCATCTCGGAGGGGTGATCAGGTGCCCATATATTCCTTATTGGTTGGTTTCTTGTGGGGTCTATAGATGGGAGGGCTCCCGCTGCATTTGTAGCTTGACCTTTCAGGGCTGTCACCCACAATTCTGTTAAGGGCAGAGTGAGGTGGAGACAATAAACACTGATGGCCACACCAGGACTTCTAAAGTTTCCCTAGGGGTGCAGACCACTTAGAAAATTTTCCTGGTTGCCATTTATCTGGACGTGTTCCTACAATTCCATGAGAAAGCAGTAGTTCCAGGGCCATGCTTAGAAAGGAGCTTTGTGTGGATATGTGGGCTCATTCTTCCAATAGTGATTATAGTAAGAGGAGTAGGAGGAAGAAGAGCAGCTGACAGTTACTGAGCCCTATGCTAATGGCGTTGCCTGTACTACCTCATTCAATCCTCTCAGCCACACTGTTAAGGAAAGATCATCCTAGGAAAGAAACCAGGTCTTAGAAACGTTATGCAACTTGTCCAAGGAGATGGAATTGACATTCAGGTCTGCCTGATTTGAAAGTTTATTTCTTTTAACTACATGCTAATACTGCCTCAGTGGGTGAACTGAATGACTGAATTCAATTGAATGATGTAAATAAAAATTCTCTGAAAAGGAATTTGGAGGAAAGACCTTATTTGAGTAACAATTTACAAACTGGAAGGATGCAGCTTTCGGTGTAACTTGAAGGTGGTTCCAGAGTACAAAGAGAAGGTCCAGGTTTTATAGCAAAAGATCCTGCTCAGGTTCCCAATGAGGGTCACTTTTGAAAATCAAGTATTCAAACTTGTTCTGACTGGTCAACATAACTGAGTCCTGATTGGTCAATAACGCTGAGCCCTGATTGGCCAGGGCAGATGAGCTCTGATTGGTCAGTTTCCAAGCTCAAAACAGAAGTCTCTGTCAAATGCTTCTTTCAAAGTGCCAGTAGGAACCAGGTGTCTGGCCACAGTTTATCTTGGCACCTACAAAAGAAACTAGTTTGGCTTGACTGTAGACAAGTAGGTCCTGTGATACACTTACAACTTTTTAAAAACACAAAGTACCTGATCACTCCTTCACCCAGCCACAGCTGCCTGGTTCTGTTTTAACTCATCTCAGTTAGTCATGAGGATTCCATGCTGTCAGCCAGGACATACAGGGAATTATTTCTTGCCTGGAAATGATCTAGACATTTAATGAACACCCATCATTTGATTTAGCTTAGCAAACCATTTGACAGAGACAGGATACCTTGTAGGTGCCAAGATAATCTGTGGCCAGAAACTCTGCCCCCATCAACCCTTTGAAAGAATTTGCTGACAGAGGCTTCTGGTTTTGGGATTGGAAGCCAACCAATCAGAGCTCACCTGTCTCCACCAATCAGGGCTCAGCTATATTGACAAATCAGGACTCAACTGTGTCAACCAGTCGGAACTAAGCAATTTGAATACTTTGTTTGCATAAATCTGATTGGGAACCTGGAGAGAAACTTTCACTATAAAATCTAAATCTTCTCTTTGTTTTCTGGAACACACCTTGGTTTTACACTGAAATGGTATCTCCCCAGTTTGAAATTGTTCACTGGAATAAAGTCTCTTTTCTTCAAATTCCTTTTCAGAGAACTTTCTTCACATTGTATTTTAGGACTCCACTGCTCTGTACACTGAAATAATTTTAAAGGAGACAGGATCAGAAGCATGTACTTCTTATTAATCAAGAAAACCATGGCTTTGTATCTATTTGAGAAAGCAAGAGTGCTTAAAAAAAATGGAACCAACAGGCTGGAATGAGATTGCAGACATGGTTGACACCCTTACCTCCTTTGGGGTGGCAATGAATCTCCATCTTTTCTTCTCTCTCAGGAAGTGAAAGCTCCTAAACTTTTTCCTTTACTTTTTAAAAGCAAAACAAAAACAAAAAAACACAAAACATTGTGCTCTATTTCCAATGGACTTGTCTGTGTCTTTAAATGGCTTCCAGTAATCCCACTGAGGTCCTAAAGGTGTGTGACTTAGATACTTTCCAGCGTTTTGAAGCTTGAAAGACAGTGGTTGTTTGGATAAATTACGTGCATTTTCTTGTGGACCATTGTAAATTAGGAGTACAAATGAGCCAACAATGGTGTAGAAAGGAGTGAATGGGTTGCTGTCTTTTGAAGAGAAAGTATATATTCAAATTTCCAGTCTATTCTTGAGGAACATGAGTATATCTGAACTATTAAATTGAACCACATACAATTGCCATTTTGTAAGTTAAACATGGCCGAATAACAGCAAATTCACATGCTTCAATTTAGTATATGAAGTATCTTGTTTCCCTAAAGGTTTGTAGGACTCCAGTAGACTGAGGCTCTGCAATTTTTAATTGTATTCCCCATCCTCAACCCCAAGTGTTTATTCTGTGCACCAGGAAGGCAATTAATGCAAAATAAAACCCTAGAGAATTTAAAGAGAATGACTGTATAAATTATCCTGTTTGGCATTCCTAGATAATGGAAAAAGGCAGATGTTTGAATTTAGTGTAACCCTAACGTGTTGTCCCTGAATTTTATTCAATGCTCATGTGCAAAAATATTAAACTTTTATCTACTACAAGTAGCAAAAGAAAAAAGGTACTAAACAGAGCTAAATTTTTCAGAACTCCAAATTTAAATGCAAGAGGAAAAACAGTTCATGTCAGCTAACAACCAAATTATTGTTTATTAACTAATGCATGTGCCCACTGGATTTGTTGTACGTGTCTGGGCTTACATCATACTTTACTCTTCTGCAAGGTTTTCTATAACTTAGCCAAGGTAGTTTCTGGGGAAAAAGAGACATCCACGGGAATGACAAAACGGTGCAGAAAATGTCATTAGCAGTTCGTTATGAGAAAGACATAAATTCATCATAATTGTGTCAATGTTCACAGTAAGAGATCTGGCAACAGAGCTACCAGAGGTACCTGAGACATTTCATCCTGGAAGGAGTGTCTTGAAATAAATGGTCATTTCCTTTTACTTCATTCTTCTAATCATTTTTTAGCTTTTATGGAAAGCACCGAAAGATGTGGATTCTCAAACTTCTTTGAGAGCAAGTTAAAGGTAAACTAAATGTTGTTGCTTAACATTCAAGGCTCGAGTCAAATTTGGTTCCAGGTAAATTTCATATTACAATGCTCATGCTGTACCAATAATAGATGCCAGATGAAATGGAATATGCATGTTAGTTTTAAAGGATGCCTTGAGGCAAATACTTTTCTTACTCCATGCAGCTAATTTCTGATTGGCAAAGAACAGCATTAAGATCAGTCATAATATTTCCTTGTTTACTTACTCCTTGGATAAAAAATTTAAGCACATAAATTCTTAAACTGTGTATCAAATTAATCTCTAAGAGTCTTAGAAACATTTCTGTGCCTGTTTCAGCAGTGTATCAAAAGCTAGTTCATGTTGAACACTTTGTTAAATCTATCCACTTCTCCACTGAATAAAGTGTACAGCATTTTTAGAGATAAGCTTTGGATTATTTTTGAAGATGCCATTTGGCCTGGGGTATGCCCGCTATTACCTTTGCTTAAAAACTTGGGTTCAGGAAATTCTACCTCAGAGAAGTAAGAGTCTCTAAAAGAATGTGTCACTTCCTCATGAATACTTTAAGGAGGCCTTAGCATAAAGTGAAGAAATTCTTTGAAGTTTCTAGAAAGATGGGTCCCAGGAAGCTTAGAATTTATTCAGAAGTGAACGACTGACTGCCTTATGTCCTTCGATTTGAATGTAACTTCAAATTGTGATGATCAGTTGAACACATGTTTACTTGCTTCACAGATTTGCAGCATTCCTTTACTTTCCTGTGTGTCTGGCTCTCTGTCTATTACTTTAATACAGGTTCCCACAGGCAAACCCCCAGCCCTCCCACAAATACAAGAGGGGTTGTAGTCTTATAAAATTCTCAGCCAGAAAACTACCCCAAAATAAGCTTTATTGCAAGGAAAGTGTCATATTTGATACACAGACCTACAAAAACAAACAAAACCAAAAACCATGAGTTTTTCCTCACAAACACTTGATTACAAATTTACACTGTTCCTTTTTTTTTTTTTTTAGTTATTAAAAAAAGAAACAAAACAACAAAACCTCAAAACACTGCGTATTACTGGTTACTCATCTTTGGTCAGCACAGGTTTGAGAGGAACAACCGGGAGTCTGCGTGTACTTTGGCCATTTCACATAAGAGGTTTGGTCACTGGTCCAGGGAACAGGTTCTTGGGTTGAGAAGAATAATGGATATGTACTCTTATTAGCACATCCTGGTACAATATCTTTTTAAATGACTAAAGCAAACTAAACATCAATTCATTGTACAAACATCTTTCATACACAATAGGCTATGATAAAACGAGGCATATGGTGTATAACTACAGTATTAATGAAAATTCTAAAAAAAAATGGGTTTAAAACAACAACAACAACATATATTCCTTGGCTGCACTGCATGATTTGTTTGCACATATGGCAATCCTGAAATAGCTTGAACATAATAAATGCACCACTATCTAAGACAGCACCAAACACTACAGAACACCAGGTGTTCCCTTTCAAAGGAACGGCGGTTCTTCAGCTGCCTACAGTACCACAGGTATGCAGCGCACCCTGGGTAAGAATGAGGTGTTGTGGGTAGCACATGTGGTTCCTTGAGGTTATGAGAAGGAAATACAGTACAGTTTGGCCTGCAATGCTAATGGTCTCACAAGCAGTCAAGGTATTTTGCTACAGTGGTTGTGCTTCATCTTCTGTTGCCTAGTGTGTCTGATGATGTGAAATGTTGTTATAAGGAGCTGCTTTGGCTTCGATCTACTTTATAAAGGATCTAATGACATTCGTGTCCTTTAAATTACTGATTACACTGCCCATTCAGCTCTGTGAGGCTTTCTTTAAAATCATCAGGTGTGTATCAGCTGGATTACTGGCAGAAAACCAAAGGAAACATCTCTTGTATCTACTGGATTTTTAAAAAGCACCTCTAAAAGAAATAGCTCAAATTTATAAATCTAAAGAAAAACAAGTGAGTTTCCCTTTTTGTTTACATAGTTTGTTCATTTATCCATATATTACTGCATTAAAAATAAATAAACATCTATATTTTTTTAATTAGCAACTATAGCAAAATACCCAACGTGTTACAGACTGCTAACAGGAAAAAAAAAAGCTCACATTATTTTTGTGCATTTAGTGCCATATGCTGATATCTTGAACATTTAGGTTTTCTTTAATATATTTTAAAATGAAGTTATATAAAAAATACAGTAACCACGGTTGCCTTTGTGCTCAAATCTTTGGCCATACCAGAGTCTAAATTATCCCTCCCTGTGAGGGTCAACATTCAAAGTCTGAGACAGGGAGGAAAGCAACAAAAGTTATTATTACTTTTTTTCCCTCTTTAAAATTAGTCCTTGACTTTTCAAATGCTTCTGCAGGCTGGCTGTGCTAGGATTTGAGCCTGGGCCCAAGTCTGTAAAGGGTTAATACAGCTGAATCTGCAGCATCATTCTGAGAGCCTCCCCAAGCTCCCCTAGGAGGTAGTCATCCTCATAGCTCTCTAACAGTTTCTCAAGCTCCTTCCTCTTGTAGAGAGGGACGCTAGTGATTTCCAGTGTGTATGTGCCGGGCACGAGCTTCTTCCTGGCCGTGTGCAAGTAGCTGGTCCCATGCCTTTGGTTGATGCGGAAGAGGCCATCATGATTCCCTTGAGAGATGACATAACGGATGTGGTTGTTGAGGGGCTGGATGGCGGGCCTTAGTTTCAGGATGTGTTCCTTAGAGCCAAGGCCGGAGAGGTTGAATTTCATGTTGACGGGGCTATCCATGTCAACACTCTCTAGGCTGATCTGTTCAACCTGGAGGACGAGCAGGAAATGATTTGGGACAAGCTTCTATAGCACAAGCAGAGGACTAGAAAGAGATCAGCTACAGGAGCTTTGGTCGCAAGGACAGGCTGGGGCTTCCCACTCCCCATTTCTGCACTCTCCTTACCAGCAGTGGTGGGGAAAGAGGCTATTGCACATTTTTGTCAGTTGGGAGAAAAGGCCAATTTCATAGAGAATGCCCCATAAATCTTTATGACTTCTCACTCAGTCTTAATGAGGTAATTAAAGTTACAGGACTGAAGCTACAGAGTGTTCACATTTCAAGTATTTTTTTTTGGATGAGTTTATGAAATATTGTGCGTATTCGTAATTTTTAAAAAAGAAAATTTAGGTAATGATTGTTTTTCTTTTTACTTTTTTTTTCTGAAGTCAAAAAGAAGTGCTGCTGTTGAGCATCAGCAGGGACTGCACCCAGGGGAATCTTCTGTCTGACGGCTGGGCTTTGATTTGTAAGGTCTGTGAATGGTGAGTGAGTTTACTGGGAGCTATCAGAGGTACACAGAGTGATCTGCAGAGTTCTCAGGGCTCCAGTTTGAACCAGGATCTTTGGTAAAAGGCAGTGAGGCAGAGCTCAGATAAACCAAACCTGACTTTTGCTCAGAGGGTTAGGAGGGGTACAAATGACATTTAAATAAGATAGGATAAAAACCACAGTGCTTTGATTGGGCATCTGTTAAGTAAGAATTTGGCAATGGTGATCCAGAAGTGCCCATCAGTGTTCAGGCAGAATTATGTCCTGGTACCCCAGTGGGAACGTTTATAAGCAGGACTTCTGGATTTGTAGTTTTGGGAACTTGATGAGTATCTCAATTGTCATACTTAAACATCAGCTGGGTATCTTAGTCTACCTAAGGTAAATGTAACACTGGCTTATTTTTTATTATAAAATAGCATGATAAACTTCTTGGCTAGAGAAGTCAGATCATATAGACAAAGTTTCTGAGGCCCATAAAACTGAAGCAAGTTGTCCAATTCACACAGCCAGCTAGTTGTCGATTAGGTTTCTTGGTGGGGTAATTTCTCAGCCATATTAACTGCAGAGAGTGGAGAGTGATGACCTCATGCTGTCTCTGATCTTTGGGAAAATCATCAAGATCTCTAGATACGAGATATTAATCATTGAAAGGAACTGAGCATGTGTGATATATATGCCAGGCATTGTTCCAGGCAGTTCACGGGTTTCAATTCAGTTAACCCTTCCATCGGCCTTCAGAGGTAAGTATTATCATTCCCATTTTACAGGTGAAAAAACTAAGCTTGAGAGAAGTTAAATAAAGAGAAGTTAAATAAACCCACCCTATATAACAGAGGTAACAGATGGGGAGGGTCAGGGAATTACATTCAAAACCAGGTAGTCTATGGCCCACCCCTTTAAACACTGCACAAATGCCATTAGGGAAAGGAAATATCAGTGAAAGGCAATTTCCAACTTCAGTTCCTTACAGAATTCAAGTGATTTGGAAGACAAAAGTTTTTAATGCAGGAACAACTGTCTTATAAATAAATCACAGAATATGAGACCTAGTTGGCTTCCCTAGTGAAAATTAAAACCAGCCTTGTGTGCTATATAAATATAAAACAGAATCGAACGAATTCAAAATAATTTCATTTTTTGAATCATGTCAAAATAACTACTTCCTAGATGAACATACCCTCCAGCATACATCAAAAACTACAGCAAAAGAAAATGCTCTGAAACCGTGAATCTTAAAGTCTTTTCTCCCAAGCTTTGTGTTTTGATCTAATAATTCAATCTTTTTTTTTTTAAAATTGTACTTTAGGTTCTAGGGTACATAGGCAGATCATACAGGATTGTTGCACAGGTACACTTAATTTACTTGTCTTTTCCATACTGGCTCCATTAATTTATGCATTAAATTCAAGATATGATTAACTTCAGCGAGGCTAAAAAACTACATGAACTGCACTGTATACAAGATCCATGTGGATAAAATACTGTGGTGACACAAAGTTAGATTTACTCACAGCAGTGGGATCAGGTTCATGAACGCTTCTCTTCTTCCTGCTGTCTTTCTTAGAATAGCCGTTGATTTTGCACTCATAGCATGCTTCTGGGGACAGAGCATTTTCCTCATCCACCTCTGTATCCAGTGACAGGTACTGCCCCTTGTTAAATCCCATTCCTGAGACGCAGTGGCTATTTGTAAAAAGCAAAGTATTGTTAGACTTTATCACTGACTTCGATCATGATTTTCCACTGGTAGAGCAGACTCTTCAGAAACACGAAACCAACAGAGCAAACTCTAAACTCATAAACATAAAACCCTAATATTCTTTGTAACTCTTTTCTTTTTCTTTTAAAGACGAAGTCTTGTTCTGTTTACCAAGCTGCAGTATAGTCACGCAATCTTGCTCACTGCAGCCTCAAACTTCTGGACTCAAGAGATACCTGTGCCTCAGCCTCCAAATTCACAGGGACAACTGGTACACACTACCACATCCAGCTGTTTTTTTTTTTTTTAATTTTAATTTTTTGTAGAGATAGGGTCTTGCTATATTGCCCTGGCTGATCTCCACCTTCTGGCTTCAAGCAATCCTCCTTCCTTGGACTCCCAAAGTACTAGGATTATAGGCATGAGCCACCATCTCCTATAATTCTTTAACACATAATAGATGAATTTCCCCCTTATTTTGAAACAGCAAAATTCTTCGGAGGGTGAGCCCTATGCTTTCCCAATTTTCCATCCTAATTAGACTGAAGTACTGAGCATAATTAACTCCAGAAGGTAAAAGCAAGGTATGTTCTCCAAAGAGAACACTGAAAGAGGTTCCATTGTTTCAGGGGCCTGAAGCCTGTATTTGCTGCTTGCAACAAAGCTCCCTGCTTTAAAAACTGAGATTTCTGAACTTGTATTTTGGTTAGTGAGTCAATGAATTGGTTCTAAATGACCTTTGTCTAGACCAAGTCTTTTATTTTAAGTATTATCATATACCATTGTTGGACAGACTTGGTCCACGCCTTTTAGTCCTTGCCTTGCACACTGCTCCTTTCAAAGAAGGCAACCTGGACCGACCTCTAAATGCCCATCTTCTGTATTACTGAGCACCACTGCATTCCTGGAAGGATGCAAATGGCCAGTACCTTGGCCACAGCCCATGGGACTTGAGACAGTGTGCCTAGTTGGAGTGAAGCCAGTCTTGTGGGTTGGGCCCGTGCTGAGTGGCACCACACCAACTAGGTACCATCCTCTCTCTGTGCAGTAGAAAAGCCACATCAGCAAAGAAAGGGATAAACTCCTTCCTCAGTGATCACTGTGCTTGCACCTTCCAGAATTTGTAGAAGAACCCGTGGCAAGGCCATTTCCACTTCTACCTCACAGCCCAGGTACCCATGGTAATGTGTGAGCCACATTTTAAACATCTGCTTGTCTTTGGCCTTGGGTCAGATCGAATCAGTTCAGGTCCTTAATAACAGGAGCAAAGAGTGATATTTACATACAAGTTCCAAGTTTTATGCTCATCACAAAGGAAGTAATCCTATACCCTGAGCACAGTCTGTGTGTGCTTTCTTGGTAATTATCTGCATACCCTAAGAGCTCTAATCAGTGCTTTTTTGGCTTGTCTTTTAGACACTTACTCTTCCCTGCAGTAGTAGGTGGCCTGAACTCACTGAGGGACCATGTATTACCCTGTGTGGTGAGGCTGAAGGCCACCTTACCCTTGTCCCACTCTGTAGTACCCAGGCGGGCAGCCACAGAGATAGCCCCCCTCAGTGTTGGAGCAGCCGTAATTGCAGGGGTTCTTGGAGGAGGAGCACTCATTCACATCGTGGCAGGCGCTGGAGAACTGGTCGAAGGAGAACCCCGAGGGGCAGGCGCACTTGTAACTCCCCAGGGTGTTGTAGCAGGAAGCAGAGCCACACGCATTGGGATTGGAGCATTCATTCTCATCTAGTGAAAATGAAGAAAGAAACTCTTACGCAGGGAAGCAGGCAATAGCAAAAACGTGAACAAGTCTGGAGTATCCAGTGCCTGTGATCTTATGGCAGAAATAACTCTAGAACTGTATTAACTTTTTTTTTATTCTGATGATTGATTTGCAAAGCATATGAATGAAAAAAATCCCCCTAAATTGTGGCTTTAAAAAACCCTTGCTTTGCTTTTTTAAATTCTGTTTGTACTCTGCTTCCAAATATGTCTGCAGCCCTTAGAGACAGATATTTGCAGTCTGCCTAATGAATAACTCTTCTATTCTCTTAACAGAAGGTTACTTCAAAAGCCTATATCTCAGACAAATCCTTAGAGACAGAGAGTAAATTACTTTGCCAGGGCCTGTCGGGAGAGAGACATGGGGAATGACTGCTATTGGCTATGGTGTTTCTTTTGGAGGTGATGAGAATGTTCTGAAACTGGTAGTATTGACGACTGCATACCCTTCTGAGAATCTACAAAACCCATTTACCTGTACACTTTAAAAGGGAGAATTTTATGATATATCAATTTAAAAATTTCCCTACAAGTATTTGTATCCATTTCCCCAGCAATTCCCCCAAACCTTCATTACATAGGAGGAGAAAGCACAAAAAAATTTAAAAACCCTAAATGAAAACAATGGAAACAAACACTATTTAATTAGAGCAACTGAACTAACAATGTAGTTCAGTTTAAAATGCTTGAGAACCCCACTGGGTGCAGACTGTGTCTTCTGAGGCAGGTTTGCATCCAGCCATCAGCCAACATACAGCTTTTACTTGTTTAATGACTAACATTACACTATAAACACCCGGTAGCAGGATAATTATAGGTTATACTTTCAGTTGCTATGATCATTTTTACAAAATCCAAGTCTGATTAAGCTTTTAACTTTGGAGATTATAATTTTGCCTTAACTGTCTGGTTGATATGCAGCATGTGGCTTGACTTCTTTGGGCTTTTCTTGTAACCCAAATTTCACCCTGGGAACAAATCACATCTGTTCCATGGAATTCTTTCAATTCTTGTGACTCTGTGTGGAGCAATGAGTGTCTGTTTACCTAATATGTGACAAGTATATACTTCAGCCCATGTGGGGAAAGAGGCCCATGCACAAGTAGGTGTGCACAGAGGACAAAGTACCTAGTGGGGAAGCGAGGGAGCTGCAGCAGCTCGGAGATTTGGAAGATGCACATGGGCTCTTAGTGAAGAGGTCTCCTAGACAGGAAATTAGACCTTGTTAAGTACAGGACAGAGGTTACAGAAAGGGTAGATGTTATTAGATACATTTTTGTATCATGATTCTGATAGTCTCAGAATTAAAAGAGACCACTAAATGTAGGTTTCTTAATCACTGAATACAGAAGATGCTGATTATCTAATATGTGAAAATTCTTAGCCTTTATTGCAGGGGAAGAACGTAGATACAGTAAATAAATTCTCAGTAACTTGGCTATGTACGATGTGACTATAACTGCTATTTTATTTCTACATACAAGAGACTTGGAATTCTGCCACAAAGGCTCATCTGCTTTTATAATTAGATCTGACATTCCTATGCAGTGTTTCCCTCCTAACAGGGAATCTAAATTACATTATAATTTAATAAAATGATCCTGCCATGAATATACCATTAGACATTGTGTTAGGAAGAGAAATTACCAGGTAAAACCAATTAACTGAATAAATTACATTTAAATGTATCACAAGAATATTGAAAAATACGTAACATTTTTACATTCTATACATGTATACCATGTTTAAAATTTATAGACTTAAATATGTTCCTGTCTGATACATACCCTGAATTGATTCAAGCCTCACTAAACTATGTGAATAGGCTATAGAAGCAACTGGAAGTTACTAATACTAAAACACCAAGTCTTCATATATAAAGACATAATTTTTCTTCACATGCAAATGTTAATATTTGCATATTTTCAATTTTGAATAATTGTATTTGAATAATTCTAATGCTTACAAATAGTTGAGAATGTTCCCTACATCTGCATACTCGGTCTACCAGAATGTTATAAATTCTCTGTGACATCTGGCAGGAAACTTCCTAAAGTGTTAGTTTGAATTGAAAGCTTTTTTCAATAGCAACACTTTTCAAGAACTTTTATTCTTCTTCAATTGGTGGTAGGTTTAGTAACATCGTAGTTTACAATTTTGCCTGTTTAAACCATCTGATGCATTGACTATCAGTGTTGACCACTGATGGGAAGCCCTGGGGAAATGTCTGAAATGCTTCCTTCCGTAACTCCCGTTCCCCACCTGTCTATCATATGAATGGCTAAAGATACTCACACAAGTAGTGACAGATAAAAATGTTTGTGGCTTTTCAATTTGCATTTTGTCCTAAGTCTTTTTCTTTTGCTAAATTGTTGCTTTTATTAGTTTCCTGAGGGGGTATTTCACCCTATTTTTGCCATATATTTGAGTTAAAAATCTAAGTGTCACATGGATTCAAGGGAAGAAAGTCAGCAATTTTATAGAGACAAGCTGGATTTCTCAACCCTGCCCAGAAGAATCTAGACTCTTTTGAAATAAATCCCTAATGTGTCGTACCCAGGCACCTGCCGCTTAGAGGTACCCATTTTAGTAGAACAAACTTACAAATTAATACCTACAATTAGGGATATCTGCCCATTCATTTTTAGTTTTGGACTCATCTTTGAAACAATTTATTCCTCTGCTCATGGAGTCTTTTCTGATTATAAGGCAAACGGGCTTCTGGCTGGACTTCAGTGCGAGCTAGTCTGGGGTGACTGCCTTGCCAAAGTGCCCACCTCAGGGTCTCATAAAGGGGAATTGGGATACACCACACCATCTCAATTTTAAGTCAGACTATTCCAAACAGAGCTTCCACATTTAGTAAAAACCTTTGTACTAGGTGTTTAGAAACGCAAACTTCAGGAAACTCAAAAACTTTGAAATTAAATTGGGACTCCACGCATGTTCCTATTTCTACTTACGTTCTCCTTTAAAAAAATTCTGTTGAAGCTATCACAATATGAAACATTAGAGAATCACTCTTTTGGATGAAGGTCTATAGAATTAAACAAGAATTCCATGGTATTTACTAAATAAAGTGGTGGGCTTCATATTTTATAAATGTTGTAATATAATAAAATTGTTTTACATTATTATTATATTTATTTATTTTTTATTTTACTTTAAGCTCTGGGATACATTTGCAGAATGTCCAGGTTTGTTACATAAGTATATATGTGTCATGGTGGTGTGCTGCACCTATTGACCCATCCTCTAGGTTCCCTCCCCTTGCCTCCACCCTAACAGGTCCCAATGTGTTTGTTCCCTTCCCTGTGTCCATGTGTTCTCATTGTTCCCCCACTTATGTGGGAGTTCTCATTCAACTCCCACTTATGAGTGAGAAAAAGTGGTGTTTGGTTTTCTGTTCCTGTGTTAGTTTGCTGAGGATGATTGCTTCCAGCGTCAACCATGTCCCTGCAAAGGACATGCTCTCATTCCTTTTTATGGCTGCATAGTATTCCATGCTGTGTATGTACCACATTTTCTTTCTTCATTCTATCATTCTATTTTGGTTGGTTCCATGTCTTTGCTATTGTAAATAGTGCTGCAATAAACATACATGTGTATGTGTCTTTATAGTAGAATGATTTATATTCTTTTGGGTATATATCCAGTAATGGGATTGCTGAGTCAAATGGTATTTCTGGTTCTCAGTCCTTGAGGAATCACCACACTGTCTTCAACAATGGTTGAACTAATTTACATTCCCACAGGGTAAAAGCATTCCTGTTTCTCCACAGCCTCACCAGCATCTATTGTTTCTTGACTTTTTAATAATTACTATTCTGACTAGAATGAGATGGTATCTCATTGTGGTTTTGATTTGCATTTCTCTAACAATCAGTGATGTTGAGCTTTTTTCATATGTTTGCTGGCCGCATAAATGTATTTTTTTGAGAAGTGTCTATTCACATCCTTTGCCCACTTTTTGATGGGATTGTTTGTATTTTTCTTGCAAATTTGTTTAAGTTCCTTGCAGATTCTAGATATTAGATCTTTGTCAAATGGGTAGATTGCATTTTTTCTTTCCCATTCTGTAGGCTGCTTGCTCACTCTGATGATAGTTTCTTTTGCTGTGCAGAAGCTCTTTAGTTCTTTGAAACCCATGAGAACAAACAGACAATATATCAGAATCTCTGGGACACAGCTAAAATAATGGTAAGAGAGTAGCATTTATATCTAAATGCCCACATCAGAAAGCTAGAAAGACCTCAAGTCGACACCCTGACATCACAATTAAAAGAGCTAGAGAAGCAAGGGCAAACTAATCCCAAAGCCAGCAGAAGACAAGGAATAATTAAGATCAGATTAGAATTGAGAGATAGAGACACGAAAAAACCCTCCAAAAAAAAAAAAAAAAATCAATGAATCCAGGAGCTGTTGTTTTGGAAAAATTAACAAAATAGACTGCTAGTTAGATTAGTAAATAACAGAAAAGACTCAAATAGAAACAATAAAATGTGATAAAGGGGATATCACCACTGATCCCACAGAAATACAAACTACCATCAAGAATACTACAAACACCTCTATGCAAATAAATTAGGAAATCTAGAAGAAGTGGATAAACTCCTGTACACAAACACCCTCCCAAGACTAAATCAGGAAGAAGTCAAATCCCTGAATAGACCAATAACAACTTCTGAAACTGAGGCAGTAATTAATAGCTACCAACCAAAAAAAGCCCAGGACCAGATGGATTCCCAGTTGAATTATACCAGAGGTACAAAGAGGAGTTGGTACCATTCCTTCTGAAACTATTCCAAACAATTGAAAAGTAGAGACTATTCCTGAATTCAAATTTAATGTAGTCAGCATCATTCTGATACCAAAACCTGGCAGACACACAACAAAAAAAGAAAATTTCAGGCCAATATCCCTGATGAATATCGATGTGAAAGTCCTCAATAAAATAATGGCAAACTGAATCCAGCAGCACATCAAAAAACTTATCCACCACGATGGTTGGCTTCATCCCTTTGAAGCAAGGCTGGTTCAACATATGCAATTCAATAAACATAATCCATCACATGAACAGAACCAATGACAAAAACCACGATTATTTCAATAGATGCAGAAAAGGCCTTTGATAAAACTCAACATCCCTTCATGTTAAAAATTCAATAAAGTAGATATTGATGGAACATATCTCAAAATATTAAGAGCTATTTATAGCAAACCCACAGCCAATGTCATGATGAATGGGCAAAAGCTGGAACCATTCCCTCTGAAAACCAGTACAAGACAAGAATGCCCTCTCTCACCACTCCTATTCAACACAGTATTGGAAGTTCTGGCCAGGGCAATCAGGCAAAGAAAGAAATAAAGGGTATTCGAACAGGAAGAGAGGAGGTCAAATTGTATCTATTTGCAGATGACATGATTCTATATTTAGAAAACCCCATCATCTGATCAGGCACCGTGGCTCACACCTGTAATCCTAGCACTTTGGGAGGCTGAGGCAGGCAGATCACTTGAGGTCAGGAGTTTGAAACCAGCCTGGCCAAAATGGTGAAACCCCATCTCTACTAAAAATAGCAACAAAAAAAAAAAAATTAGCTGGGCTTGGTGGTAGGTGCCTGTAATCCCTGCCACTTGGGAGGTGCAGGTTGCAGTGAGCTGAGATCGTGCCACTGCACTCCAACCTGGGCGACAGAGTGAGACTCTATCTCAAAACAACAACAACAACAACAACAACAACAAAACCCCATCATCTCAGCCCAAAAACTCAAGCTGATAAGCAACTTCAGCGAAGTCTCAAGATACAAAATCAGTGTGCAAAAATCACAAGCATTCCTATACACCGACAATAGAGAAGCAGAGAGTCAAATAATGAATGAACTCCCATTCACAATTGCTACAAAGAGAATAAAATACATAGGAATACAGCAAACAAGAGATGTGAAGGACCTCTTCAAGGAGAACTACAAACCACTGCTCAAGGAAATAAGAGGATACAAACAAATGGAAAAACATTTCATCCTCTTGGATAGAAAAACTCAATATCGTGAACATGGCCATACTGCTCAAAGTAATTTATAGATTCAATGATATTCCCACCAAACTACCATAAATTTCATATGGAACCAAAGAAGAGTGTGTATAACCAAGATAATCCTAAGCAAAAGGAACAAAGCTGGAGGCATCATGCTACCTGACTTCAAACTATACTACAAGTAACCAAAACAGTATGGTACTGGCACCAAAGCAGAGATATAGACCAATCGTACAGAACAGAGACCTCAGAAATAATACCACACATCTACAACCAACTGATCTTCGACAAACCTGTCAAAAACAAGCAATGGGGAAAGGATCTCCCATTCAGTAAATGGTGCTGGGAAAGCTGGCTAGCCATATGCAGAAAACTGAAACTGGATCCCTTCCTTACACCTTATTCAAACGTTAACGCAAGATGGATTAAAGACTTAAACGTAAAACTCCAAACCATAAAAACTCGAGAAGTGGCCAGGCGCGGTGGCTCATTCTTGTAATCCCAGTACTTTGGGAGGCCGAGGAGGGTGGATCACCTGAGGTCAGGTGTTCAAGACCAGCCTGGCCAACATGGTGAAACCCCATCTCTACTAAAAATACAAAAAATTAGCCAGGTGTGGTGGCAGACTCCTGTAATCCCAGCTACTCGGGAGGCTGAGGCAGGAGAATCACTTGAACCCGGGAGGTGGAGGTTACAGTGAGCCAAGATCGTGCCGCTGCACTCTAGCCTGGGCAACAGAGCAAGACTCTGTCTCTAAAAAACAAAAAACAAAGACTTTATGACGAAAATGTAAAAAACAATTGCAAAAAAAGCCAAAATTGACAAATGGGATCTAATTAAACTAAAGATCTTCTGCAGAGCAAAAGAAACTACCATCAGAGTGAATAAGGAACCTACAGAATGTTTTACATTATTTTAATAGCTATGTAAACAATACTGTTCCTGATATTCTAAGACAGATCTTTACCATACCACGAATATAGATTCATAGAAGGAAATGCAGAAACCAAGAAGTGATCAAAAGTTAAGACAGTTTTAAAAAATTATTACAGCACTTGCTGTAAGTAGGTACTTTTTCAACCTTAAAACACTTCCCATCCTTTATTAAATCTATGTGACCGGAGAGCACAGATGGACTGTCCTCATTAAGTTGATGTGAATTCCTTTAGATTCCTATGAGGGAAATGGACAGGAAATCTAAAGATATCAAATTACAGACTAAAAAGTGTCTGACCTTGTGAAACAAAGATAATGTTTCTTGACATCATCTTCAGAAACTTCAAATTATTTAGCAGAAATTTAAAATGATGAAACCTCTAGTTAAGTTTTAGGTACTTAAAAACAACCTTTTTACTATAGATATTTTCAAACACACACACACTAGCAGAATGAGTCCCCATGCATCAGTCTTAAGGACTGGTTTTAAAGTCTAAAATTCAAACGTCACAATTTGTTCATCTTATTCAGAGACACTTTCAGGTGAGAAAAGCAAGCGCGATGGAAGAAAAGAGCACTCACCGACACACTGATTCCACTGGTAGTGCTGGATATAGCCTTGGGGGCAGCCACACCTGTAGCCACCCAGGATGTTCTGGCAGCCGTGCTGGCACCTGTGGTTCCCATCACATTCATCAACATCTGCAAAAAACAAGCCCAGCAAAACTTTTATGTCACCTTTCTCCTACTATTTTTAAATGCACTCCGAATGAAACCTGGGGTAACTACTATCATGGGAACAAACAAAAAACAAGACATGACACACAGAGAGGCTGTCATTTTTCCAGGTCACATGGTTATTAGTCAGTGGTGGTGCATGGAACAGCTGTGAGATAAGAGACCACCTCATTCGTCTGCTCTCCACCAGACCATGGCATGTCAGTACTCCAAATAACATCTCAATTTCAGCAAATCAACCATAGCAACCATAAATGTTGTGCATTTTGAACTGATTAGCTGCATATGGTATGATTTATTTGGTATATCATATATATATATATATATATATATATGCATTGCATATTCCAGTAAGTTTGAAAGTGATTGAGATAGAATCCTCATTTTTGAGACGATAGAAACATTAGAGATACCTAAAAAGTACAATTATTTTGCACGTAAAAATTTTTATTACCATTCAAGATTAATTAGATGCAAATTCCTCTTAAGTATTTAAATATGTTATTTTTAGACAAGATGTGGTATTGTTATACATGTGGAATAATTTCTTTGTTTATTTATGCATGCTCCTTTGGAATGAAAACTGAAGCTTTGAAATCTATCCATAAAGAGTAAAATAAAATCGGCATGTCCGAGGTGTGTAACAAATTTACATGGATAATTAATAAATGGCATTTTATGGGGATGGTCACAAGCTGAACTCACACATGGAAATCAGCTGTAGGTTCAGAATACTTTCAATGTCTCAATGATTTGAGAGATACAACATTAAAACTGACATTTTAAAACTGAATTTTTCTTTGCTGAAAATGAGATACATATAAAACTTCCACAAGCCTTACAGAGAGCAAATTAAAAACTTTAAATATATTTCTAGAAATCTAAATAATATATTTGTTAGTTATATTATATATAATATATTAGTTAATGTTAAAAGGGTGATTAAAATCAAGAAAACTATAAATTACAATGCTATATAAGAATGTAAGGGAAATAAATATAGTCTCACAATCTCTGGCAAGGATATTTTATAAGATACTAATCTTAACACATTTTTCTTGCCATACACTAGCAGTTGCATTATAAATACTGAAGAACTATATGAAATTTTCTTAACTGCAAGCATGTTCTTATTTTGTTTCCACTTAAATGTTCCCTTGGATTTTACAGGAAGTAGCTATTGCAGAGGAAAGTAGGAAAGTGAGTAAGTGAAGCCGGAGTGTGACCCATAAAAAATAGAAACAGCCATCATTTTCCCCTAGCATTTTCAGTACATTTGTTCAATTCTCTATGATGACAGATTTTTTTTGTATTTAATTCTTATATATTCAAGAATCATGGAACAAGAGGTCAATTACTATTTTTCCTAGTATGCTTGTACACGACTGCAAACCATATTAGGCACAGAATTCTTTTTCAACTCAATTCTTTCTCAGATCCATAATTAGTCAACAGTTACCTTGAAAGTCAATTCATAATCACAGAATTTTTGTTTCACCGCCATGAAGTTTCCCTCTGTCCCCAAAGTGTTGCATAGAAATTTCTGACTGGATATCAGTTGCTGGGTATGATTTGGTTCAATACGTTTTTTCATTTTTTGAGATTATCCCATTTTCTCATGTAGTGTCTCCGAAGTTAAAAATAGATATGGTTTACTGTAACTAGATGAAGAATTTTTGAGCAAATCAACTAACCTTCACAGTTCAGTCCGGTGGCATCGAGAGAGAACCCTCTTTGGCATTCGCAGCTGAAACTGCCTGGAGTGTTTTGACAGATTCCTTTTGCTCCACAAAGTGAAGGCTGAGACCCACATTCGTTGTTGTCTGGCAAAGCATCAAGAAGGAGAGCATCAAACTTTCTAATTATGACATGTCTTAAGTTTCATGTGAAGTAAAAAGCAATGCATGAAAACCTAAGTTTCACGATGTGAAAATGGCATTTTGGGAAACTTTCTGTGAAAATTCACTGTCATATTAAAGACAAGAGTGGTAAGAAAAAGTGTGTTTCAAGAGGTTTGAGATTAGAGCACATTTTAGGGTGATTGAGGGCACACTGACCGAAAGTTCCTTAACCAGTGTCTTCTAAAATAAAAACTCAGTATGTTTGTTAACATGTCCTAAATTACAGCGAGCCTTGAATCGTACTTTGTCTGAATACCATGGTTATAATGAGAATGTGATATAAAGGCACTGCCTGAAATACCGCTACCGTGCATGTGCTTGGGTTAAAAAGGCCCTTTTTCCTTTGGATATTGTTCTTGAAAATATCTATATCATTAGCCGCTTCTTTAGACCACTAATTATGGGGGATTGGTTATGAATATAAGTTCTAGGACATTCTTCTGTTTATAATTTTAAATACAATTTTCATGCATCTACTAGAGGTTTGTAAAATTTTCCATTTGTAATTTTGTCTTACCGATACAAGCAGTGTGATGCTGTGTGAAACCAGGTGGACATTTACAGGTAAATCCCCCCAGGGTGTTGACACAGAGGAACTGGCAGTTATGCTGTTTGGTTTGACATTCATCGAGGTCTGAAATTAGACAGAAGCCAAGGAAAATCACAGAAGATTATCTGTCTATATTTCCTTTCTCGTGAAGCTACAGGAGATGCACGTGCTCCATTGGGAGCATTTGTCTAGATTTTTGCTGGAAGTTTCGTAGATTTCCATAGACATATGGCAAGCAGTTTCTTTTTACATATTTAAGCAGAAAAAATATTATGGGCTACGATGATAGGACAATTAAGGCAGTACATAAGAAACTGAATGGCAGAATCATAGCAGTTTCCAATAACTATTCTAAAAGCTACTATCTAAAGGTTATAATTCTTGCATTGAATGCAGTATAGTACATGGCTGATTACTTATTCCTATTAAAGGAAGGATTAAATAAAAATGAAATAGAATCTGGAAACTGACGAAGGTCTTAACACAAACATGAAGAGTCTCCATATTCAGATGAAAACACGGGCATTAATATTAGAGGAAGCAAAATACAGCATCTGTAATTATAGTCATAAATGGTATTGATATTTGGACTCTACTAATAAAAATCTCAAAATTTGATTTTGGCTATACTAAAACTTAATTTGGAAACTATATTTAAAATAAATGTACCACATAAGATGTAGGCAAGACTAATTCATTATTCTACAGCTTAAAAATGCTTTAGTCGTACTCATTTATAAACAATGTATAACGTGGACCCATATTAGTTCACTAAACAGGTCCAAGCAGTGCTTGCTACTATTGTAATTTTTTTTGATACGCCTTGGAAATAAAACCTCATCATATTGAGAATAGTCTATATTTTAAAAATTTGCTCAGTCTATTAATTTCATTCTGATGAGGCTTACTGTAAAATCAAATATATAAGTATAGTATTAAAGCTATTTTAATGGTCTAATTTAGCTTGATAATTACTTTTGATACCACCTAAGCAAAAAATTTAAATTTACCTACCATTTTCATTTTCCACAGTAAACCTAGAATAAACATAGCTTAGAGAAATAAAAATCTTAGATAAGCAACAACAATCTTATCTTAGTCATCTCTTCCCACACCAACATTTTTCGTTATATTTTGTTTTAAAAAATGTATGTAGCTTTCTATAAGAAGCAAACTGTTTAAATTGGGATTTAATTCTCTCTGCTTCCTGTAATGAGACTATTGGTAGAATTTTCTATGAGTAATAACGTGGTCACTAGGAAGATACCTTTTAATGAAGGTGATGCACATGGCATGATCCCTGATAATCTAACATTGAAATTTGAAAGAAAAGAGACAGACAAGGGTCATGATTGTCAGAGACTCTTCACTCACCTTTGCATGTCTTTCCATCCTCTTGCAGGACATATCCCCTCGGACAGGAACACTGGTAACTCCCCTCAGTGTTCTTGCAGATGAAGTTGCACGGTTTCGGGGACTGGGAACATTCATCAAGGTCTAAGTAAAGTGATGCGAAGATTAAATTTCTGGTTAAAAGAAACAACTGGCCTCTTTCCTCCTTCCGTATTCTCACTTCATACTTTTTGTTTTTCCTCTTCAACTTAAAGTGGAATATAGCCAGAGAGAAATGATGCACAGAATGATATTCTCTAAAGTAACATACAGGTTTACTTTGCAAATCTACAGATCTTGGGTAAATATTATGATGTCTAGACAACTATCTGGGTTCAAAACTACTACATTCTTTAGATGAATATACTTTGGTTTACAACCTGAAAATCATAAACTTAAAAAGAGTTTCTCTTTTTTTGACACATGGAAGTGGCACAAGTTCTCTTAAACTCTCTTTGCTGAGGCTCCCTTAACCATCTTGTGGGATCACAGATGGTGCTGGAACCTTCCACTTTCCTCTTCAAATCCAGCCCTCACCCCGGTCCACCCTGCCTCAGGCCCAGAAGCTCTATGGACCCCATGCAGAGGCTTTCCCTTTGCCCTCTGTCTTCTGTTTGGCCCTTATTTCCTCCACTCCCTTCCTGCAACATAGGCTCAGGCTGGCTGAGTCACTGGATCAGATGTCAGAGATCCTCTCAAGGCAGACCTCGGAGCACAACTTTCTTCTTCCAGGTTCCAGTAACTTCTGCCTCTTTTCTTTTGGCCCAGGGCTAGTACAGCCCCAGCACACAGCACTATGCCTCCTGGCTTTTGTACATGCTGCTCGCACGTGTATACATGGTCCTTTTGTTAGACCCTCCTTGAGTTGTCCTCCTTGAAATATGCCATCTCTTTCCTACTTGGACTCTGACTGACAGCAGACAATCTCCATTTCCTCCAAAGAACATACTGCGTTGATGCCCACAGAATGCTGAATCCTCAGGATTAATAAATGGCCTATTCTCTATTACTCATGTTCTTCTGTTTCAAAGAAGTCAGCTGGGTTTTCTTAACCTTTTAATGCCAGGTGTACTTGTTACTGACATAGGTAATTTGATAGAATATCAACTAAACTAATGAAACATAAAGGAGAAATACTTTTTTCTTCAATAAAAATGAAGTTGAATACTTCGGAAAGATTCAACAAAAGTCTAGGTCCTTCCTGCCCCACAACCATCATAAATTGGTGTGAATGAGACAATAAACACTTAAATAAGAAGGAGAAATTGTAAAACGGTAGAAGGATTCTGTACTGAGACTGCTCCGCAGCTGGAAATTTTACTTAGGTGATGCTTACTTGCTATACTTAATGCAAAAAAATAGCAAAGAGAAACATAGAAAACACTCTCTTAATATATAATCATACATATTCATAAGAAAAACCCTTTCCTTCATTCAAAGAATGACAAACAAATGTGCACTTTAAATTAAAATATAAAATGTTGAAAGTATGTATTTGTAATTTTTGGTTCCCTGATTGCACAGACTTTTTTTTTTTTTTGATGAAGAATTCCACATCCCACATTATTGGACAAAGGCCAAGTGCTATGTGATTAAGAAGCACATTATTGAGAGGATGGCATCATTTACATAAAATGTATATTCCAAGGCTCCGTAATAAAGACACTCTACTGGTAACGGCTGACTTTAGGAAACAGTAGCTGACTAGCCCTCCAACCCTCGGACATAGAGGGGTCCATCCTTACCTATACAAGAGGTTCCAGTGATGTCTGTGGTGTAGCCAACCTTGCAGAAGCATCGGAATGAGCCCACGGTGTTGATGCACTGACCATTGGTGCAGAGGTTTGGCATTACCTTACATTCATCAATATCTGTGGACCAAAACAACAAAAAACAGTCAAGAGCGAACATATAAACAAGGGTAAAACTGGTTAGAAACGAAGAGAAATTAAGAAATGGAGATGAGATAACTAACTGCAAACATTCCTAACGGCACTGGAGCACCTGTTCATCATTCAGGTGAACAGTCACATGGAAGTGACAGAAAAGTAATCTCAAGTGAAGGGAAGAGATAAAGGAAGGCTCTCTTGAAAGCCCTGTTTAAGACTACCCATTTTGCAATCTAGCCATGAATTATTTTGGTGGGGGCGGGGGGGAGGATGGAATCTAGAAAGCTACCTCTTGCAAGTCCAACTAGTTTGGAACTTGTAACAATTTCTCATGGATTGGCCTCAAATTCACATTTGCAATAGATTGAAGAAAAGCTTTGCGATGAAAAGCTTTGACTGGCAAAGTTGTCATGCACGATGTTGGGAATCTGTACAGTAAATGGAGGAAAGACATTTTTTTTTTTAGGACATTAATATATTAGTTGGTTGTACAAGAAATGGAAACGACTAACCAGTTATGAGACTTGCTAGTTTGTAAAGACATTGCAAATAGAATAAGTCCCTGTGTACATTCAAATAAGCATTATTTATTTAAATAAGGCAAATGTAGTTTGGGGGTTATGAGCATGGCCTTTGGGTCAGACAGATGTGTTCCATTCCTGGGTCCATCCCTTAAAAAGTGTGTGATCTTGGGAAAATTACTTATTGTTATCTTAGCTTTGTGCTTCATTTCCCTCATCTTTAAAATGGGATTAATACATTCTACCCCTTAGGTTTGATAGGAAGATTAACTCAAAATTTCTAAAGCATTAGCAAAGATTATTCTTTCTATATACATGTATGTGAAAACACATATCAAATATAGATAACAAAGTATAAACATTTTAGCTATTCTTTTTATTGTATCATTTTCACTTTTTCTTCACATTGATCTGAATTCATAAAATTTAATGTGTTGATTATATGAATAAATTTCCTCAACTCCTTACCTCTTCCATCAGTTGTATATCCTGGGCCATGAGGACATATCTTTTTGTATTGGGCAGTTCCAGGAAGTGGGCAAAGCTCGCACTGGTGGCCCCAGCCTCGCCCACCATCACAGCAGCATTCTGACTTAGTGACCAGATTGCGACTGCTGGATGCCATCTGACATATTGTCTGCAATACCTCTGCAAAGCAGAGTCCCTGTCGATTGTCTGAAATGGCAAAGTAGAAAGAGTTAAGGATGTGAAATTGACATTTCATTAACCTGGCTTTCAAATTAAGCAGGGTAATCAAGAATTTCCTTCTTAGGAGTAATTAAGACAGCTTGATGATTACAAAGTTTTGCTGGCAGTTAAGTTCGTAACATATTCTTTCACTAAAGACTACAGTTTATTAAATTTGACAAAAGTGATACTATACTTTGGTAATAGGTTAATTTTTTTTGATTAATCTTTTTTCTCCAATCCATTACCAACTAAATGATAGTGATCTACCATTTCCATAGAATAAAGTGAAAATAAAATAAAATTATTCTCCTTTAAATAAGCAAAAGAGTACCAAAATTAGTTTTTGGAATGCAAATTCTAGACTATATTTTATGAGCTTGGTACTTATTCAATCTGATCTCTCATATTTTCTATATCACTCATATTTTATACAACTGAGTAGATTTTTAAAAATATAAAAAAAATGATTTTTTTCTGATATAAAAGGCAATGAAATTTTTAATCTAGTTTTATAAACAATCCTAGCAAAACTGTTAATAACATGAACAGAAAATTACACTTTGTATGTAGGTTACTTTTCCTATTTCCTAAAAGACTGATGTTAGTAAAGGTACAGACCGGAGACAACAATAAACAAAATACGTTTTCTTAACTAAAAATGTCCCAGAATTGGAAACCTATGACATCATTCTGAAAAATATCTGATATAGTTGAAATATTCTTTTTATACTAAATCAAGTGTTGAGTCAGTTTACTGCTCTTACTTCTTTGCTTACCTTGAATGTTACCATAACACACATTTTACAGCTGCCATAATTAACTACAATGATTTATAATGTGTGCATTTTAGCATTAAAATACAATATAGTGTCTGAGAATTTTATTTCCCATAAAAAGGTTTTGTAAAACATTTTTTTCTGTACCACAATATAAAAATTAACCTTCCCTGAATTTCTGAAAAATGGCATTTATTTTACATTAATTTTGGCAGAGCTGACCTCATTTTGCAAATATTTTCTTTTGGAATTAAATCATCCTCTGATGTAAGTTTTACTAAAGTCAAATTTTCCAAAGAGCTTAATTAATCTTAATTTTGGAAAGACTATTTACGATGGTTATTTACATTACACATAGATGTGCCTATAACACACACATGTATAAATATGTCATTTTAATAGATGTGCACCTGAGATTGGGGGATTTGTTCAGCAGACAGGCATATATATGTGGAGCTCTTCTGTGATGACATCATGAACAGATGTTTTATCTACCAAGTATAATATATTTGGATGTCAACTTACCAAGGCACTCAGTGCCTGAAGAACTTGACTGGAATCCTTCATTACACTCGCACCTATAGCTTCCAATAATGTTAACACAACGCCCATTTTCACAGATTCCTGGCTTGGTCCTGCATTCATTTTCATCTTTAGAAAAACAAACAATATGAATAACCAGAAAACTGTAAAATTATAATTTACAAGCTATCTTCTAATGGGTTATATCTTACTTAACACTTCTTTGCCAAAATACCAATATGATGAGATTAAAAATGGTCATGTGTGAATATTAATTTATTTTTAGCTTTACTTCATCCTTCTAGGTGGGTTCTTTCTTACGATAATGTTTTCTTCTTCTTTCTTTTCTTTATCCTCTGCAGAGAAGGGATGGTGTTTATATATAAAATTGGAAATTGGCCTCCAAAAGGGGTAGAATTGCCCTGAGACACCAGGCAAGGAAGGGAACTCTGGGGAAAAGAATGTCAGTTTCTGTGATATCAGAGAAAGGGTGGGGAGAGGGGTGGTGGGTGTTGTGTAGAGGTGATGAGTGGAGTAAAGGCCACACAGGCCAGGAAAGGAGGACAAGCTCCTGAACTGGCTTTGAATAAAATCACAGGAACAAAAGAGGTCTGTGAGGGCAGTTAATGGGAGAGGAAGTTTAAGTAATACTGCTCTTTTGGTTGGTAATAAAGAAATCTACTTCAACAAAACTTTTGTTATTAAAATTCTCTATATCCTTACTTTTTGTGCTTTTTTGATATTTTGCTAATTTTGTTTGAGTTTTTTTCCAAAGGTATGTTGTTTGGAGCGTAAGAGAGCCCATGGCAGCCCGTGGCAACTACGTCTTTTTGATAAATTGCTCCTTTCATCTTTATACTTAAAATTTTTAAAAATTTACTGACAGTTATTTTTGCTTGCACTTTGCTTTTATTAGTATTTGCCTTGAATATTTTTATTTTCAACCTATCTCACATTTCAATTTTGGTACTACAATTCTATGAAAGAGTACCTAGCTGAAGTTTTAAAAACACATTTATCTTTTAACCAGCAATTTAAACCACTTATATCTGTCATGATTACTGATACGTTCAGTCTTACCTGCCATTTTATATTGTTTTATATTTACTGTATGGTTTCCCCCATCCTGTGCCCTCCTTTGCCCTCTGAACTCGTATTTGGAAGTTACAGTCTTCTTTCTATTCTTATAGTGGAAACCATTGAACAGCTTTAACACACATTCTTAATGAATACTTTTCTATCAATGCCAAGAAGCATCTGTTTTGAAAGCTCTGGCCATAGTAAGCACTTTGGCATAAATTTACTTATCTCTGCTCTCTCCCTGAACCACCTGCCATGTTGATGTTACCTAGAAGTTTTGGTTTGTTAGATTTTTAGTGTGCCATCAGCATCTATTTAAACTAACGAGGCTTACTGGTTTCTTGACTCACCGTTGTTTCACATATATTATTTCGTCCTCTTGGATTAATTTTAAAAAATCAGCATATATAGTTCAGTAATTATTTCAGAGGCATATAAATATTCCAAAACAGATTTCTGACCAGGTCTTCTTTTGTTTTCATACTTGATTGAATATAAAATTTTAGTTCAAAATTATTTGTCCTTATAATGCTTTCAAAATATTGCTCCTTTACTTTTTTTTTTAAACCCAGTGTTACCGTTCATTTGCAGGAAATCTGGTTTTCCTCTCCTGAAGTTTTAAGGATTTTCATTTTCCTCTTAGTGTTTTGAAACTCACCATGACGTGCCTCCTATGATTATTTTTTTCATCTTTTAGAATATTTACTTCAGAAATTTAAAAATATATACAAAAATAATGAGTTATGAATTTAGAAGATTTTTTCAGTTTATTGTTTCTAGAATCTGTGGTACAAGGTCGGTTGCCTTGATCTAATCCTATCCCTAGTGTTATTCACCTTGATTTTGAATTATATTGTATTTGTCTGAATTATTTTTTTTTTCAAAAAGGGCTCTTGCTGGATATACTGCTTGAGTTCTTCCAAGTTTGATTATGATAATACAGCTCGTGCTGTATTACATAATTTGTGCTTCAAATTCTTAGATTGATTTTGCTTTATTGCCATTGGCATTAAGAATTCCTGAGAATCGCTTGAACCCAGGAGGCAGAGGTCGCAGTGAGCCAAGTTGCGCCACTGCACTCCAGCCTGGTGACAGAGCAAGACTCCGTCTCAAAAAAAAAAAAAACCAAAAAAGAATTCCTGAGAGAGGTTGAAAAAAATAGTCTGATTTTTTTTTTTTTCTGTTGAAATTTGTAACTTCACTAGGGTATATCTTGGAGTGATGTTGCTCTATCTAAAAAATTCTGATTTCCAGCATTGTTCTTGCTACCCTTGGACAATTTGTGGGCCGCATCGGGACTGCCAATTACTGACCTTTTCATTGTCCATCACTCTTGTCCAATGCTCACATCCTTCTACCTACTCTATGTCCAATCCAGTGCAGCATGACAGGCCAGAGGAAAACAGGTCTCATTTTAATGAGACTCATGACTCAAGACTCAAATCTCAAATGGGTACATGATCCTCCCTCAACAATCCTACTATACTTCTTATTATGTTCACACTCCCATTTTCTAAAATGACACTACACACTTAGACTAATAAAACATCTCTCCCCTATGAATCACCTGGCTGTGCCCTCACTTTCAACCTTTTGTCCACCTTCAACAGATAAATTGTCTTTGTTTTTTCTCAAAGGCCAGCTCTCGTGCTGGTACTCTAGATTGCCTTCCCAGATTTTACAATGCTCCCTTTTCAAGGAATCATTCTCTCTGCATAAATTCTCTAGTAACTTTCATCTTAAAACAATACAAAAAACTCTTTTATTCACCTATTACCTCTCTAGCTGCTACCACATGTATTGGTTCCCTTTCAGAACAAAATTTCTGGAAGAATGATTTCTGGCAATAAATTCCCCTGCCTCAGCACTGATAGTTTTCTTAATGTATGTGCTCTACCACTTCACCGAAACTTCCCGAAGAAGTCACTAAATCTAATTACAACTCTATGTTACTCTACATCTCAGTAGCATCATACAAAAGCGAGCACTCCCTAACTGCTTGAATAATCCATTCTTTAAGTTCTCAGGACACCACACTGAAATGGAGAACTTCCTATCTTGTTGGCTACTCTTTCTTAGTCTCCTAATATTTTTAGTCACTCTAAATATTGGAACAACCAGAGTCCAGTCTCCTGGGTCCTACTCTCCAGGGTCTCTCTCGGTGTTCTCAGTCAATCCCAGGATTTTTCAAACACTACCTATTTGCTAGCAATTTACATCTGTGGCTCATACATACATGTGCTGACTTGATATTCTCACTTGGAAAGCTAGTACATATCTGACACTGAGCATGACCAAAACAGAAATTTTATTCTTCTGTGTTCCCAACCAAATCTGTTTCTTCCAGTCTTTTCCGTATCCGTTAATAGTAGTATCAAGTAAATTATTATAGTAATCTAATTTACTTTAGTTACTCAAGCAAAAATCCAGGGACTTATCTTTTATATACATTCAATCAACCCATCAGCAATCCAATCTGTTGATTATTTCCAACACATTTTCTGAATCTGTCCACTCTTTTTCCACACTACGGTGGCCCTAATCTGAGCCTCCTTTTTCTCTCATCTGGATGTTTAAGACAGTCATCTAAATGAAACCCTTGTTTCCGCTACTACCTCCTTAAAATCCATTACCTATAAGGCAGCCAAAGATCTTTAAACATGTAAAATAGAAAATAACAGCAACTAATACTTAATTGAGATTTTACTGTATGCCAAGCACTGCACTAAGAGTTTCACATGAATTCTTTTATTTAAACCTCCCAATAATCCTATGAAAGTGTGCTCAAAATTCCTATTTGGTTTTACACGAGACATCTGAGGAACATATTTAAGCTGACTTGCCTTGGGTTATAGAGCTAGCAGATATATATGAACCCAGATTTCTCACATTCATAGTCCATTCCCAGAATCCACACTCTGAGTCACTCTGCCATGATACTTTTAGCATAAAACCAAATTCCCTTCCATGGCATTTGCCTACCTTTAGACTCACTTCATGCCACTCTCCTGCACAAACTCCAGCTACACTGGTCCTGTGTAATTATTCATCTTTGAATAATTTTTGCCAGTTCAGCTACTTGCTGAAAAATAGTGTAGCAGGTCACAGGTGCCAAACTGGGCCAAATGTGCAGTTTCAGTTCATGTTCGTTGTGTGAACATCCTCTCACCAAATCTGTCATGCTCTCTACGCTTAGGGCATTACAGTCAGACTTCCAGGTAATTTAGGGGGTCCATGTGGTTCTGGTAAAGTTTTTAAAGCCTTAGAATCTTTGGTAGTTGCTAGTTCCCCTCTTCCTGCCTCACCGCTGGCAGCCTCCATGTCTAGGAGACTAGTTTGTTGATAATTACATAGCATGCCAGTACTTTCTCTTTTGCGTCTACCTATCTTCACACTGCAGTGTAGAAATGGGTCTCTACAAAAACACTCCATACTTTTCTCATTTGCCTATGTCCCTGATCTTCTAATCAAAGATTGTTGGATAAACTTTCAAAAATTGGGACAGTCTGCCAAAGTCTAAAGAAGAAAATGTAATGATCTTGGTAAAAAATGTTCTACTTATCAGATTTCTTTATTCATTTATTTGTTTAAGAAATAATTACTGAGGCATAACATATTGCATAGTCAATTTTCCATCTCTGATTAGGTTTACAGCTTTCATTAAAGAAGTTTTAGATTTCCTGCATAACATTAATTCCCTTAATGGCAATACTTTTAGTTTCTGTTGCAATCAACCTTTTTGGGTAATTTTGTTTGATTCCAATTTCATGCATTTGGGCATTTTTTATTGATTGTTTTTGTGGCTTTATTTTTCATCCTGACTTTTATAAATACTTTTTATTTGTAATAATATTTTTTTGTGGTTTTTAAACTGCGATTTCTAGCTGTGAAAACACTGTTTGCATGAAAGTGTTCTACAAAGAGTTTTGTGATGATCAAAAAAATTTTTGCAGACATTTCAGCTATCAGCATGGTATAATAAAAAGCTTGAGGATCAGAAAAGTTTCAGAACCTGTATCTTTTGTAGTGCTTTTTAACAATGAACAGGATGCAAATGTAGAATGCTGCCCTGGGTCTTTTCTTTGAAAAAGTGAGTTCAGAGGATGATAGAATATTAGAGCTAGAGGAGATAAACCCTTCCCCAACAGCCACCACCGCCACTCCCATCAATCATGCAGACCAAGTTTCTCACTGTATGCAGATGAAGAAACTGAAGAACAGAGAATTAAATCACTTTCAAGTCATCCAGATCATTTATGGCAGATCCATGACCAGAAACCTGTGCTCTTAATCTGATCACAGTGCCTACTCCCTCTTCCCAGAAAACATATCTTCAAATGCAACAAAAAATTGTATAATAGAAAATTCAGCTAGTTATAAAAATAAGAAATTTCTATGCATAAAAATTAAAACATATTTCTAAGTATTTTAGCCAATCTCTGATAAAACATAGCACACACATACATTATTTTCATTCACATAAATTGAAAAAGAGAAAAATAAATGATAGGATGGTTAACAATGCTGATTCCCTTTCTTCCATACATGGTTATTAGCATTTTACCCTGTCTAGATTTGGAGGAACATATATTATAACTTAAAAGTTTGGGTTAATCTTCTGGGATAACAGATCTTGGAAGAATAGTGTTTTTGAAAGAACCACTATATAACTAAACCTCCTATGTAGGTCTGTTTTTACCTTTATTAAGTACTGCATTTGAATGAAGTATCTAACAAATGAAAAGAAAGAAACTAAAAAATCCAATTATAATTTGTTGCATATATTAATTTTTTGTATGACATATGTGATTCAGAATAGTTCAGAAACTCACTGTTTTGTAAAATAATTAAAATGGACAAATACTCTTAAAATCACTTTGGACTAGTTACGTCTAATCTCAATGTCTTCCCTAGCAGTAATTCCTTCTATGAATTAGTGTTTATTTTAAAAAAATTTTTAAAATATATTTACTTGGTTACATATGTATCTACAGAACACATGTAATTTTATTTATAATTTTCTTTAAAATATGAAAAAACGGGGCGGTCGCGCAGGCAGCGGATGCGGGAAGCCGGAGTTCGGGCGTCATGCACTACAGATTTAGTGGCTTCACGCAGAAGTTGGCGGGAGCACGGGCTTCGGAGGCCTACAGCCTGCAGGGAAAGCCTGTGATTTTCACAGAAGCACCACCTATCATATTTGCCACACCAACTCAACTGACCTCTGATTCCATAGCATAGGATTATGCTGGGAAGAACAAAGTTCCAGAGCTGC
>CAUYLZ010060170.1:0-64814 GCA_963573645.1 Pithecia hirsuta | reverse complement strand
GGTTCTTCACCAGGCAGTTCTTCTTGGCCATCCGTTTTGCCGTCAGTGATAGGGTCACCTAACAGGAGAGGGAAGGATACTTTGGGAAATATCCTCATCTGAACTCAGGTCCAATAATACAGAAACAGCCAGAGTTAGCTATGATTGAATTTTAGGTGACAGTCGGACTAGTTTCAGGGGAGAGGTGTGGTTGCCGACACAGCTAAGCTGAGCCGGTGGCTTAGAGGCCACCAAAAGCCCTCTATGCCACAATCCTTTTTTAAAGATTAAACACGAGACACTTTTCTTGTCCCTTCATAACTTGAAGAAAACAAGAGACCCACGGGCAGCAAACACAGACAATGCTGCTGTGGCTGCTGGTGCTCACGTACACTCGTGACACCTCCTGTGGTCCCCAAGCAGGAGTGTGTAAGACAGACTGACAGGTGCAAGCCAAAGAGATTGTCCCAAAGGACACACTTGTTGCTTTGAGGAATTCAGCAGCCTTTGTGTTGTTTCATTTTAAAAGCTCCATATTTTAAAGATTCTTTTAAAGCTCCAAATCTCAAAGGGTTCTTTTGACTCCAATTTCCCCAAATTACTAACTCCTGGAGTCAGAGGAGACCTGGAATTCAAACACTTCTTCTCTTTCCTTTGATCAGGACAATACCAGGACAACGATCATGTAGTCACAAAACTGGACACGAACCCCGTCTTCTCCCACCCCTGGGGACCCCCACAGCAGACACTGGGGAAGAGGGGGCTCTTGTCTAGGGACTGAATGACACGGGCTGGTACAAACAGAGCCGGAGCTGAGTCTAGGGCTGGCCAGGAAAGGGCTGGAGTCCTCTGCAGAAAAAATGGGAGGATTTATTTTTCTTGCCTAAGAGAGAGAAGTGGAGTGTGGCAATGCACCTAAAGGCCTAAGTTGTAGAAACGGCCAAAGAAATATGGGGAAGGCACCATGCTTCTAGAAACTCTATGAATGGTGGCGCCTGTCTTATCTAGATCTTAAAGGGCAGAGTAAGCTATGTGAAATGCAGATTGAAAACATAATGTTTCCAAGGAAAATGCATTCAAATATTAAAAATACGCCAATTTCTTTAGTCTCTGTAAGAAACGGTCTATTCAGAATGTTCCATGGTTGTCCCTGGCAGGGAGGGCATGATGCTCTAAAATTGGGGGAGACTGCAGTTTGTGTGGGTGCCTCCCCAGCAGCAATGCTGTGTCCACAGGGCCGGGTGCAGGCTGCTCAGCAGCACAGACTCACAGTGACAGTGCCCAGGAGGCCCTCGGGCACGTTGGCCACAATGATGCCAATGAGGAAGATGACGGAGTCCAGGACTCGATGCTTCAGGGACACTGCGATGATGAAGAAAAGGATGCCGATGGAGACGGCCACTCCTGCCACAATATGAACAAAGTGCTCGATCTCAATGGCAATGGGCGTCTTCTCATTTCCGACTCCTGAGGCCAGTGAAGCAATATGGCCAATGATGGTGCGATCACCTGTGTTGATGACCATGCCGGTGACAGTGCCTATAGGGGAAGTAGATGTTTTATTTCAGGGGTCCTCAGCTAGAAGGGGCATGCAGCCAGCTTGCAGCCCTCTCTGGGGGGCTGGCATGATCAATTGGCACACACCTTTGTCATGCTGGCACACAACATGACAAAGGTCAAGCATTGTCCTCTAGGCCCTTCAGTTTCACGCTTCCTCTGGGATGAGCTTTGTACCAAGGTGTGGCAAAGGACAGACCTGAGAGCGTAGGAGGGAGAAGGGACACAGGTGGACACGTGGCCTGAGAGCCAGTGACCTTACCTTCCAGACAGGTTGTGGAATAGAAGCAGATGTTCTTTGTTTCCAGGGGGTTTTCATGGGTAAACTCAGAGGAGCGGGGCTGGGGCTCAGACTCCCCCGTGAGAGACGAGTTATCCACCTAGAAGACAGGTTGAAAGTGGTTCAAAGCTAGGTACCTCATTCGCTGCCTCTTATACTGACTCCGGGAAAGGCAACAGAGCCAGCGAGTTTGGAACATGGTGCTCGGAGTGGATGCCCCCTGCCACTTACCCGACACCCCTGAGAGGACAGCACCCTGATGTCTGCGGGGATCTGGTCCCCTCCTTTGACCTCCACGATGTCCCCCACCACCAGCTGCTCTGCAGGGATTGTCTTCTTCTCAGAATCTCGGATGATGAGGGCTTGCTGCAGAAGAAAACCATGACAGACGCCTCAGACCCTGGAAGGACACCGGCCCTTCTCCCCAGTCTGTGCCGCACGGAACCCCAGGATGGAGGCCTTGGGACTTCCCGGCCACTGTCACTGCTGAGTCCATGCTGTTGGGCAGCCTGCACCTGGCCCTGCGGATACAGCATTGCTGCCGTAGCCCAAGGCTGTCTGAATAGCAAGAATGAAACAGAAGCCGGCTTCACCCGAGGCCTGTAGACTCTAAGGACTACTGTTTCTTGAGCTCATGGAGATGTTCTTGGTACAGAAGAGTCCGCTGTTGGCCAGATCTGGCCATACCAGAACTCTGGGCCTCCTAGAAGGGGAGACCATTCAGGGTGAGCGATCCTGGCTGGGCGTCCGGGCAGAACACTGAAGGTGGGGCTGGGGAGGTTGATAATCTTGCATGGGTCAGGGAAGCTTTAACGAGGTGATTTCTTGCCTCGAGCTCGGCAAGAGGTGTCTTTTCCACCCAGAATCTTTCCTCCAGCCCACAGCTTTCTGGGCCGGAGACAGTGTCGACACCTGACAGGGGTTTTTGGGGAGGGAAGCACTAGGCTTCCCCACTGGGTGCGTTTTGGGGCTTAGGGAGAGGAGCAAAAATGGTCACAGATAAACAGTTGCAGGCGGGTCTCCTCAGCTGCCAGTGAAAGAGCACTCCCTGACCTCCCACAGGTCCCTTCCAGAACGCAGAACGACTGTCCACAAACACTGAGGAGCAGGAACAGAAGGTGCCGCGTGCTGACCAGCACTGCCCTGGTGCTGCCTTGTTTGACCATAAGAATCCTGGGAGGAACTGGGGTTCTGACAGATGGGTTCATCTGCCCACGATTGTTCCAACAGGGAAGGAACTGGGAACCCTTGGCCCCCAGGGCCCGGTGCCCCTCCCAGCTGGGGCTTCCTCCCCCGGGAGTCACCAGAGCCATAGGACTGGTGGCTGCCACTCACCTGAGGGATCATCTTATTGAAGCTGGACATGATGTTCGTGCTTTTTGCCTCTTGGTAATAAGCAAAGACCCCCGTCAAAATGACCACCAGGACAAGCACAGAACCCAAGTACACCTGGGTGAGGAGAGGGCGGCAGTCAGAGAAACAGGCAGGAGGAAGGGGCCAGGCCCTGGGGCTAGAGCTCTCCATGGGAGGATGCGATGCTGGCAGTTATGCCTGGTGTCATTTACAGGCCACAGAATTCGCCCATATTAAGTGCACAACTCATTGACTTTCTTTAAGTTTACAGAGCTATGCAACCACCCTCCGCTGCAGCCTCAGAGTATCTCCATCCTGCTTGGAGATCCCCCTGGCCCTCTGCAGTCACTCCCTGCTCCTGTCCTGTGCCCTGGCATCACCCACCTGGTTCCTGTTTCCAAGGATGTGCCTGTTCTGCACATTTCATGCCAATCAAATCCTATGACATGAGGCCTGTTGCCTCTGGCTTCTGTCTCTTGGCCTCTCGTTGGCCAATTCAGTTTTGTGGGTTTGGTACCCAGGTCTCGGCAGGCATAGATGCTCTCCGTGTCAAAGGGAGAGGTTAGCTTGGGGGAGACAGAGCCCCAAACTACTTGACATGGAAACAGATTTCCTCCCCCTTAAAACTTTAAGGTGTTTTGTGTATCTCTCTTCATGCCCACACTGCCTTTGGGACATCAGAAAGCCAGATAGAATTTGGTTTTACAGCTGGGAAAACACCTGACTTTCTCACACGTAAGCGGTGGCAACCAGCCTCCAGCTGCGCCCCCGAGGTCTCACTGAATGGCTGTGCCAGCAAAACCAGGAGGGGACACCCCAGAGCCTTACGTTGTTCAGAGACGCAGACTTGTCGCTGGAGTACTGAATCCCATATGCAATCCAGCAGAGGAAGGCGCCCACCCACAGGAGGATGGAGAAGCCCCCAACCATCTGCTTGAGGAACTTGACGATCTCAGGTGTCTGCTTGGGAGGGGTGAGGGAGTTGGGCCCGTCCCGTGCCAGGAGCTCAGCAGCTCTGGTGCTGGAGAGACCCTGGGAAAGCCAAACAAAACACATGCACAACCAAAACAAATATGAATTAGACATTCCTCCTCCCTCAGGGGTTGGGCTGCATATTTTTGCAGCTTGGGGTGAGGCATTAACGTGCCCAAAGAAAGTGGACCGTGGCTCACTCCTCCCGCTGCCCAGCTTTTCTGAAGGCCTATGTAATGCTTAATACTAGCTAAGCCCTGTGCTCTGTATATTCACTGCTTTAGACTTTAAAATAACCCTTGAGACAGGGGCCATTATTCGTTGGTCCCTACTCGCACAGGTGGAATTTGAGGCACATAGATGTCACGTAACCTGCCTGAGGGACCTGGCATGTTGATGGCAGTGACAGGTTCAATGTGGTGGCTGGGTCCAGAGCCACTGCACTCTGCTCTGCTAAGGGGTGTTAGTTTCTTAGAGGTTTATCTGGAGAGAGAAGACTTGGAATGAAGCAGCTGGTCACCAGGGCTAAGAGCCATGTAGAAACTCCCCAGGAACTAGGATAGCTTCTGGAACCCTGCATGGGGAGCATTTAGTTTCCATCCTTACGTCTGCTCCTTTTCTACCTTTCTACACCTCCAGCCTAAGTTCTCATTCATCTTGACGAGCCTGGAGCCTATGTGAGCAGCCCCTGCCCTGGGCGGCCTGCCACCCATGAGGCACCCTCGCCTTTGAAACCCTGCATGTTCACAGGAATGTCCCCCACATTCTTTGGTGGACGAGTCTTTAGATACCTCTTTTTTCTTCTCCCTAATTGTGTTGTAAGCTACTTAAAGGCCAGGACTCAATCTTGCTCTTTTTTTTTTTTTTTTGAGGTAGAGTCTCGCTTTGTTGCCCAGGCTGGACTGCAATGGTGTGATCTTGGCTCATTGCAACCTCCTCGCCCCAGGTTCAAGCAATTCTCCTGTCTCAGCCTCCCGAGTAGCTGGGATTACAAGCACCGGCCACCATACTCGGCTAATTATAAAAATATTTTTAGTAGAGACGGGGTTTCACCATGTTGGCCAGGCTGCTTTCGAACTCCTGACCTCACGTGATCCGCCCACCTTGGCCTCCCAAAGTTCTAGGATCACAGGCGGGACCCACTGCGCCTGGCCTGTCTTGGTCATTTTTGTGTTCTCTCTTGGGTCTCATGCTTTTTCTGTGGTAGTGATTCAAATACCTGTTGAATGCCTAGATTCAGGCACACCACCTCAATCCCATCTTCCTCCACTTGCAATTCCTTTTCCAGAACCCCAGACTCTTCTTTCTGAATAACTGCGGAAAGTCTCCTCAGGGGTGTTCCAGAGAGACTTCTCTTGGTATAACTCAAAATGAATTCATCATCGTCTCCTCCCTCCTGCCTTCCCCCCCTCACCTCCCAGCTCCCACCTCAGCCCATCACTTGACCAGCTCTCCTCCTCCTGCTGCTGTCATGTGCTATCGAGATGAGGAACTCCATAAAAACCTGCCAAGTGGTGCTGGTTGTGTCTCTGCAATGTCTAATTGGTCCCTTTCCTTCTCACCTTCGTTGCCGCTCTGTTTCAGAGCCTCATTTCACAGTCCTGAGCTATTGTTCCATTCTTCTAGACACTTCCATTTATCGCTTTAAAAAAAGAATCTTCTAGAACTGCCTTTTGAAAAACCAATGAAATCACCTCCCTGTGTAGAAACCATGTCCCTCTGCCTCTAAGCCCCTACTCCTTAGTTTAATGTGAATACCTTTGACAGCTTCACCCAGATGACCCTCCTGGCTTCATTCCTGCCACACCTGTCCCCTCTCCACACAAACTAGCTTCCACCAAGCCCAGATTGTCTCCCAGCCCACTCTGTGCTTGCTGGCCTTGGGGTCCCCACCAGCTTTGTGGGTAACACCCCCCATGGGCACCGAGGAAGGAGAACTGTGCAGACCCCAGGCACAATTAGTGCCTGAAGTATAACTCACTGCTTACTTATATCTAGCTTATATATATATAATCATACATAGTCCCATATAATCTTTCTCTATAATCATATAATAACTTACTGCTTACTATATCTAGCTTGTATATATATAATTATACTTAGTTCCATATAATCTTTCTATATACTCATATAGGTATTGTAGTCGGAGCTGTACTTATGCATTTAGTGCTGATTTCTAGAATCCTTTTATATAACCATACAGTAGTTTGTAGTAGGAGGAATGCCTAGAGCAGTCACAGAACACAAGCAATACATGGGAAAACAGCCAGACCAGGACAAGAACCAAAGACCCAGGAGGTGGAGTCCCTGCCTGAAAGGGCATACTCTGTGTGGCAGGCTTGGAGCAAGAGCCTCTCCTCCTGATAAAGGAGTTGTAGTACCTTGCATCCAGTTCCTGTGGAAAGCAGGCCTCAGGCCTGAGATCCCACAAACAGCCGAAGGAGAAGAACCCCTCTGGTGTGACCAGTCTCGGCGGCTGTACAACCTGTCAGTGTTTTCTCGCTTCTGTGCTAGCTCAAATCATCCTCCCATAAATATCTTAAGAGAAGAGCACAAGTCTGTCAGCTCCCACTGCATCCTTCTATTAGAAATCCTTTTTATTTTTTATTTTTATTTATTTATTTATTTTGAGACAGAGTCTCGCTCTGTTGCCAGGCGCCAGGCTGGAGTGCAGTGGCGCGATCTCGGCTCACTGCAACCTCTGCCTCCCGGGTTCAAGCAATTCTCCTGCCTCAGCTTCCCGAGTAGCTGGGACTACAGGCGCGTGCCACCATGCCCAGCTAATTTTTGTATTTTTTTTAGTAGAGATGGGGTTTCACCATGTTGGCCAGGATGGTCTCGATCTCTTGACCTTGTGATCCGCCTGCCTCTGCCTCCCAAAGTGCTGGGATTACAGGCGTGAGCCACCACACTCGGCCTTAGAAATCCTTTGAAGTCTCCATCCCCCAGATAAGAAGTGTTGCACACGACACCTGTTGCACACAGCCCACCTCATTGCCTTAGTGACCTAAGGGGGTGGACCCCTTTTCTGTACACGACCCTCTACTACTGTGCATGGCACGGCCCCCTACTGTGCATGGCCCACTTCTCTGCCCAGGTGACATAATGGGGTGGCCCCCTTGCTTGTGACTCACATGATTATGTATGCCCTATCACTAAGCCTATAGATGATGAGCTCACTTATGACCCTGCCTCCTGCTTGTACCTAATAAATACAGACGTTTCTGGGCATTGGGGGCCTCCGCTGATCTCCACTCATAGGTGGCGTGGCCCCCCAAGTCCAGATGCTCTTCACCAGTTCTTCCATGTCCTGTCTCTTTACTTCTTGGATCCTGCACTTCAGCACAGTATAAGAGACACCCCACGACCCTATGGGGCCCTATAGACCTACAAGCTTAAATCAGAATCATCCTGAGTCCCAGCGCAAACACAGCAGCAGCCCGAGAGCTGGCTCTGGCCCCTTCAGTTAGAATCCACCATTTCCCAGCAGAGCATTTCTACTTCTTGTGGACATTCCAGTGGGATAGGATGGATCTCAGGACAACCCCCTACATATCTGCCTTCCCACCCGGCCACTTTCTGCTTGAGGCCAGGGGCCATCTGTCCTTCTGGGTCCCTCTCACTACCAGTGCAGTGTGAGCCACACAGGTATTTCTGTTGCCTTGAACAGCATCCAGATGCAAATAACTGCAGTCTCAAAGGTGCTGCAGGGGCCCCTCCTCTTAAAGGTGCTGTCTACTCTCCCCCCATTCCACCCCCCCAACACACAGCCTTCCCTCTGTACTCAGGAGGCCTCTCTTCCGAATCCCCGGTTCCCATGACTCACCGTAATGATGTTTGTGCCATATTTCTTTTCCAATTCCCTATTGCTGAGTTTGTGGTCATCCTGAAGTCCATGAAAGGAAGAACAGAGTGAATTAGATAATTCCAAAAGTCTCAAGCCCCAAGCTTTGACCAGCCATGGAAGCTGGCAGTAGCAGCCCTGAGGATGGGAGGGTACCAAGGAGTGTAGGGGACGGGAGAGAGCCCCTCATCTCCCTGTGCCAGGTGCCTGCCCATCGAAGAATGGCACTGTCTCGGGAGTGACTGTCCCTGAGTCAGCACAATCCTGCACTTGCCGTTACTACCCAGGAGCTGCCTGGAGCTTTTCTGAACAAAGCCACACCCCTCACTTCAGTCTGAACTCCAGCACATACAGGTCCTGGCACCCTCGTCGTCCAGGTGCCAGTGAGCTGGAGGCTTCCCTCAGGCCTGAACCCTGGGATTGGCTGGAGATGATGGCAAAACCATGCTAGACCTGATCCTGGGCTGGCACAACTCCTCCTCCTTTGCTACATGTGCTCTGGCAGGGAAAAGCACTTCCCTCACTCAAGCTGTGACCCTCAGGGAGCTCACTGGCCGGAGAAACCCTACAGGTCAAAGTCTTGCTAAATAAACCCACACAATTTTGGCCCCCACTTGTAAATTCTGCTTCAGAATCATTAGACTGCAACAGGGTTTGTCACCGGTGGCCCTGCTGCCATTTTGGTTGAATAATTCTTTGTTGTGGGCTCCACCCACTAGCATCCTCCCCTCAGTTGTGGTAACAAAAAATGTTTCCATTTTTCCCCTGGGCGAGGGGTAGGGGAATCCTCCTCTCCTCTCCCTTTGAGAACCACTGGGCTAAAGGTCTAGAAGCCTCTTCCTGTAGCAGAAAACCTAGGGTAAGTCTTCCTCGATCCACCTAGAAAGCCCTAGCACTCAGGATTTTTTTTTGAGATGGAGTTTCGCTCTCATTGCCCAGGCTGGAGCGCAATGGCACGATCTCAGCTCACTGCAACGTCCACCTCCCGGGTTCAAGCAGTTCCCCTGCCTCAGTCTCCTGAGTAGCTGGAATTACAAGCATGTGCCACCACGCCTGGCTAATTTTGTATTTTTAGTAGAGATGGGGTTTCCCCATGTTAGTCAGGCTGGTCTCAAACTCCCGACCTCAGGTGATCCGCCCGCCTCAGCCTCCCAAAGTGCTGGGATTATAGGCGTGAGCCACTGCGCCCGGTTAGCACTCAGGATTCTTTAAACCCCAGTTGTCTGAAACAGAGATTGATACTGTTGACTGATGCTCACACCATCTCTTTTCTTAAGTATACGCAAAAAATCGTTCCATGTTTCAGTAAGAGTCTAGGCCTTCCAATAAAACAGAATTCGTCATTATTATTATTATCTTGCTTCTAGCCCTCTTCTCAGCCAGATTTTGCTTTGCTCCTTCATCCATTCCACTAATATCCATTCAGGGTGGTATCGCTGGGGATTCAGAAGATTAAGGCAGTGTTCTACACAGAGCACAGCACTGTGCGCTGAGTTTTGGGCAGATACAAGCAGTGGATGATCTGAGCTATTGTTTGCATGCATGGACCTCAGGCTTTACAGGCCTTGCAGTGAGCAGAGGACCTTTCCTGTCCCTTTACCCTGGGCTTGAGGATGAGAGCATGGGGGAGGGTTGGGGCAGGTGGTGGTGGGGTCTGGGGTGCCCTCTGCTGGCCAGCACTGGACTAGCACAGGGCAGCACCCCACCCACTCCTCGGGTCATTTCCAGGCCCTTTTATTCAAAAGCCGGGGTACTTCAGTTGTCATTAGGCACTAATGTGCCAAGAAAGGTTGGGAGGCAAAAGCATTCAAGTATGCTGCTGAAAATTACGGGAGTTTATAATGTCAAGGAAAAATAGATATGTCTTCAATCTCAATGCTATTGATAGTGGGAAATAATAAGAACTATCTATTGTCTGGTGCTGGCTGTCTTTTTCCCGTTTTGTCTCATTTAATCCTCCTAGTAACCCTGAGAGGTAGAAAAAAATTCTTATTTTTTCAAAATAGAAAACTGAACTTCAGTTACACTGGGATTTGAACTGAGGTCAGTCCAATTTCAGGGATGTGTTCTTACATGTCTATCACGACAGACAGGGACAAATGCCCAGTGGTGTGCCATTAAATGTTTAACAAACTCTCCAGGAAAGATAAATAAAAAGCTCGGATTTGTAGTGTTCGCCAATTTCTCACTAGAACCAAATTTCAAGCTGCTAACAGGATGTCAATCAGCGTGCCAAGTTTCTGAATACTTAACGACTGGCTCTCTAGCACGAAAGAGCAGGCTCCCTCAGGACTGTCATAGGCTCAGCAGTCACAGAGCTTTAAGTCTGCCAGGGACTACGGGGGACAACCCAGCACATCTCAAGCTCAGTGTAGAAGTTTCCCCTTCAGTGTTCCCAAGATAAAATCTGTCACATTTCAGACCTAAGGCAGTTTTTTATTAAAGTGACCAGTTTTCATAACTCTGCCTCTTCTTTAATAATAATAATAATAATAATATTGGCTGGGCATGGTGGGTCATGCCTGTAGTGCCAGCACCTTGGGAGGTTGAGGCAGATGGATCACCTGAGGTCAGGAGTCCGAGACCACCCTGGGCAATGTGGTGAAACCCCGTCTCTACTAAAAATACAAAAATTAGCCAGGCGCAGTGGCTCACACCTGTAATCCCAGCTCCTCAGGAGGCTGAGGCAGGAGAATCGTTTGGACCCGGGAGGCGGAGGTGTAGTGAGCTGAGATCGCAGCACTGCACTCCAGCCTGCGTGGCAGAGTGAGACACTGACTCAAAAAAATAGATAAATAATAATAATATTGCACTCCCCTAAAACACCTGAATTACAAAATCCTCATCTCATTTTTTCCTCTCGTAGACCCTGGCAAATTATTTATTTCCCATTTTACATAAAGAAAATGGACCGTCAATGAGGTTCAGTCATTTGTTCCCAGTTGACTGATGCTCACACCATCTCTTTTCTTAAGTATACGCAAAACATCGTTCCATGTTGCAGTTAACAGTCTAGGCCTTCCAATAGCTCAGTGGAGAAGTGGGACTCTGATGGAGCCTGAGGTCCTCCCAATCCAAGCTCCACATTTTTACCACTGAAACTGTGCTCTTCCAGGCGGTTTCACACCTGCAATCTAGCATGGCCTAGCGGCTTTGGTTTTCCTCCTTAGAAGTTACAGCCCAAATAGTTTTACTAATCAGCTGAAAACTGACAAGTGGTTACTTATCTCGCTAAGGCATTTGATGGAGAGAGAGGTCTGGCCATGCCTGTGGGGCCTGGAATTAGAGGCTCTCCCTTCTGAGTTCTACAGAGACCGCCTCCAACCAGAATGCAGGAATCTTGCAGAAGCCCTGACCTCTGGGCAGATACTATCGCGCCATTCAAAACACACACTCCCGACATATACACATATACCACACACACGCCACACATACCACAACACACCACACATACACCACAACACACCGCACACACATACACAGACACCACCACACACACCCACCACACATACACACACACCACACACACCATACACACATACCATGCACACGTATACCATACGCATACACACACACAAGCCACACACACACAAACACCACCACATACACTCATCACACATACACACACACCACACACACCATACACACATACCATGCACACAAACACATACCACATACATACACACACCATACCACACACACACACACCACACACCACACAACATACACACACACAACCACCATGCACACCCACCACACATACACACAACACACACACCATGCACACATACTGTGCACACACATACACACACCATGCACACACACCATACCACACACACAACACACCATACACACACACAACCACCACGCACACCCACCACACATACACACACCACACACACCATACACACATACCGTGCATACACATACACACACCACACACATAAACACACATCACACACACACCACATGAATACTCCCCCACACACGCCACACACCACACACACCACCACACCACACACACCACCACACATACACACCACATACATACACACACACCACACACACCAAACACATACACCATACACACCACACACAACACACACATGCACACATACACACACCACGCACCGCATACCACACACACCACACACCACGGACACCACACACACCACAGACATACACACACACCACATACATACATACACCACACACACACCACACACACCACCACACACAACACACACACACCACCACACATACACACCACACAGACACCACACACACCAAACGCATACACCACACACACCACGCACAGCACGCACACCACACATACTACACACATACACATACCACACATATCACATACATGCACATCACACACACATACACACACCTCACACACACCACACCACACACAAGAAAACCAACCTCAAGGGAATTTCAAATCCCTGAGACCGAGTGTCCGTGGGACGAGGCGGGTTCTAGGGGCAAGCTCTTGCGGGGAAGGGCCATAGCCCGCAGGACCCCGGGTGGCTTAAGGCTACTAACCAGTTGGAGTTCTTTCTGAAACTCCTCTTGGTGATTCTTCTTTTTGCGTTCCAGGCAGTTGTTCTTCAGACCTCTGTACTTCTCCTTGTCATCCCCCTGGTCTGTTCTCACGATGTCCTTAGTTCCGCTGAGCTCCACGGAATAAATTTCTGACCTTTTCTGAAAGAGAAGCCCAGGTGCAATATTGGCCCCAAATGGGGTTTGCGAAGAGGTCAGGACCTGCAGGGGTCGGGAGCCCCTTCTCCCTTTCCTTTCCTCCTCTGGAGAGGCGGGAGGGAGTCGGATCCTGGAGACTCTCCCCCATCTCCCGCCAACCGTGGCTTTCTCTCCGCCTGTGTAGAGGGGAGGCGGAGTGGGCACAGGCAGCCAGCAGCTCCTCAGGGTGACCCTCCTCTGGGTGGAGCAGGTGGGAAGTTACCCCCAACACACACTCCAAGGAGCTGCGAGGTTTCCTTAGAACCTCTTCCGAGGCACACACCCGCTGTGCGTCCTGTTTCTTGGAGAGGGGATACCCACTAAGCTTAGGACTCTCAGACCGGAGGAGTCGGGAGCCCCTTCTCCCTTTCCTCCCCTAACTTTTCAGACTGCAAAGCATCCATGTCACCCCATCCTCCGAGTCGGAGCCCGCAGGTGCCATGGAGTAGGCCTAGGACCGCTGGGCGCCTCCTTGCACATCCGGACTGGCTTCTTTCCCCAGCCAGCCCCAGAGGTCGCAGGGGGCCGTGGCGGGGAGGCAGAGAAGCGTTGTCCAGGCTGGGGGCGCCCAGAGGAAAGGCGGCCTCTCCTTTCCCCGGGACGGGGCATTTCTTCTTTTCGCCTTTCCCTCGCTTCCCGCCAACCCGCTCCGGTCCCGGGGGGCCTCGGCCCGGCGTCTCGACTCCGCGGCGGACGCGGGGGTGCACGCACCTGGCGCATGCTGGGCTGGTGGCGCCGCCGGCTGCGGGCTTGGAGCTCGGATCCCGGCGCGCGGCGGCGGCGGGGCGCGGGGCTCAGCGTGTGGGGGTGGTGGTGGCGGTGGCTGAGGTGGTGGCGGTGGAGATACCGGCGGCGCAGACCCTGCACGCACCTCCGCGGCCGATCGCCAGCCGCTGCCCCCAGGAGGCGGCACTCTCCTTAAATGCCGCCCGCCCCGCCCACGTCCCCGCCAGGGCGCAGGCCAGCAGACGCCTCGGAGGGCGAGAAACCCGCGGGCGCGCGGGCGGGGCGGGGGACCCGCAGCTACCGGTCCGAGAGCCCTGGGTTGGGGACCCCCCCCGGAAAACCCCTTTCCCTTAGGAGCAGAACGCCAGGGTGCGGAGTCTCTAGGGGCGGGTCCGGTGTCCAGGTGACTGCAGCCCCGGTGCCGGCTCGGCGCCCAGAGCCAGACCCGCTACTCCGGCGAGCTCCCGGCGCGCCCACGAACTGCCCAAGCTTCCCTGAAAACCCACACAAGCTTTTTTTTTTTCTTTTCTTTTTTTAATGTAATTTGTCTACCAATAAATCAATTTATAAAAATGTGTAAGCAGAGAGGGGGAAATCGCAGTTTCTCACAGCAGCTACTGTTGGAGACGTCCCGGCTAGAAAAGGCGAATGTGTTCTTGAGAATGGATTTAGATCGGTACAAGTCTCCGAGAGAATCTGGGAATAATTGAGAGACTGAAGAGTAGCCGAATTACTTTGCAGGATCCAATAAGAATCTGGGATTCTGAAACAGTTTGGAGAAGGAGTGGGGAGGAGAAATGGGAGGGTTAGGGTCCGTGAGACCCCAGGAACCTGGGGCCCCAGGCTGCACGTGCGCAAAGGGAGGCTGCTGGTTGGACGGGGCTGGAGTTCTGTCTCCGTCCTGCGGCACGCACAGGTCTTTCCCGCCTCTCCCTCCTTCTTCCTTTCCAAAAGGACAAAATGTGAAGCTTGGGTTCCTCCCCCTGTGAAGCAAGGATGACACCAATGAGTCGTTTCTTAAATGATAAAGGACAGGAAGACTCCTAGTAACATCTGTGTGGAGATACACATCATGGATTCTGTAGAGTTGGCGGGAACATTAAATTCGAATCCAAACCCCAGCAACAGTGTGATTTTGAGGAGCTCTGCGTTGCATTCTTGGAATGCTCTTCAAAGGAAAGACTTGTAGATGGGGTGAGGAAATACAAAATGGTATGAAACTGATGTTCTACTGTCTACTGAGAATCCAAGCTAAGGGCTTTTTGGGAACTAGTGGGTGCTGCTCACCTTCAGCTGTTCCAGCCCCTGCCCCAATTACTGGGACAGATGTAGAATGGAGAAGCAAGGTGCTCAGAGAGGTGTCTCTGAGCTCAAGGCCAATTCAAGTTCCAAGAACAAACTCAGATCCTAGGGATTTGACTGGGGGTAGGAGAGTGGGAAGTTGGGGAGCAGTGGGCTAAGGAGAGATGATGACACAGCTTTAGAAATTACTAACTGGGCCAGGCGTGGTGGCTCATGCCTGTAATCCAAGCACTTTGGAGGCCAAGGCGGGTGGATCACCTGAGGTCAGGAGTTCAAGACTAGCCTGACCAACATGGTGAAACCCCGACTTTAAAAAAAAAGAAAAAAAAAAAAAGAAAGAAATTATTAACTGATGGCACCCTCCCCTGATCCTTGGAGAAGATTTTTTTTTTTCAACATGGTCTGCTCTGTTGCCCAGGATGGAGTGGAGTGTGATTACAGCTCATTGCAACTTCCACCTCCTGAGCTTAAGCCATTCTCCCATCTCAGCCTCCTGAGTAGCTGGGACTACAGGCACAGCTAATTTTGGTGGGGTTTTTTGGTAGAGAAGGACTATCACTATGTTGCCCAGGCTGGCCTCCAATTCCTGGGCTCAAGCAGTCCGCTCACCTCAGCCTCCCAAAGTGCTGGGATTGCAGGTGTGAGCCACCGAGCCTAAGATTGCTGCTTATTCCCATTGGTATCAAGGGAGGGAGAGTGTTCGTTACTGCCAGAATGGACAAAAGTGTTTCCATGGTCAGGCTCTCTGGCACTTCTCTGATCTTACAGGGTTCTTGGCTTCTGCCAGGGGCCAGTCGCAGCTGTCGCTGCTGTGGCCCTTGCGGCAGACGCTGGTACAGTTCAGATGTCCTGGAGTGTTGACTTCTACCAAAGAGGGAAAATGGGGCCACCCCCAACCCTAAGTCCAGAATCGTGTCCCTGGCTGCCTCTAGTCGTCTGGACACCCCACTCTGCCTTGAGGGGAGCAGCCCCTGGGTAACTGTGATGCAGGCACCTGTAGAACTTGGGAATTGGATTTCTCCTGAGACACGTTTGTTCCCAGGACCATCACCCATGATGTTCTGGGCAATGTACCCTGATCTCACCCAGCGCAAATGACTCCTCAAGGGTTGCTCATAGAGGCCAGGCTGCAGCCAGGAGACTTCTTCAGCCCACATGTGCTAGTAGCAGCTTTTGCTTGAGGTTTTCCTGCTTTTCAAAACAAGCCTATCCAAGCCCAGGTTCTTTATTATACCTGCTCATATTGACAACATTATGTATTTGGGATAGGATATCATGATATATGTATTTTCAGCTCATTTTTATTAAATTATATATTTCATGTATTTAAGCTGTAGTAGATATAGGGAGTGGTGGGGAGAAATGGTACTAGAATTATGCCATCTTCTGCCCTCTGGGAAGTTGGGCTTGAGTTGGAGAGATGAAATTGTGAAGAAACAATAATAAATGAGCCAAAAAGGAAAATAATTTAGTGCTAACTGGTATAGGCTCTAAGTGTCTTCAGAGTTTAGAGGAAAGAGGTTTCTCTGGGGGAATGGCACAACTTGTACAACTTAGGATTAACTGATTTTTTCCAACCATTTGCGTTCTCCAAAAAACTGGGGAAAGAGTCTGGGAGAGAGCTGAGTTGGGGCCTTGTGTGTGTGGCTTCCCCTGGGGGCCCCAGGAGGCTCCTCCTGTCACAGGCTCCTGTGTTCAGGGCCAGCCACCAGCTGGCTCCAGGAGATGTGACTGTGGATCCCTACATGGAGGAAGAGGATCCAGGTGACAATGGGAAGAGGAAGCTCCACTTCCTGCTTTGCATCCTACTGGCTGTTCCTCTGCTGCCCACCCGGCCTCTCCCTGTCCCTGGATTCCTCTCCTACACATGGGACTGTCCCCACCTGGAGCCCTTCCCACACACCTGTGTCCACTCAGCACACCAGGCTGACTCGGCCAGTGTTCCTCTCCTGAAGAGATGAGGGCCGCCTGGGGTTGGAGCCAGGATGAAAACAAAACAAATCAAAGCTTCAGGCAAGCACGGTTCCATGCTGTGTCCTCATTTCTTCATATATAGGAAATCCTGAGACTAGCATATGAACATCCTACAGAAAAGAAATTGGCTTTTCAGAAATTAGCACGTCAGCTCCAGCGATGATCCTGCCTGGGGCTGCAAACTCCATGACTGATGGGAATCAGCAGTGGCGTTTCCAGAAGCAGGTGTGGGCCTGTGAGGGGCTCAGACAGGTGGCCCTGCTCCCTTTGTGGGTACAGCTCCCCACAAAAGTCACTATGGCTGGGGTATTTTAGGCTACCACAGTGTTTATTCTCTGTGACTTATGTTGGGTAATCAGATGATTTTTATTGTATTTAAGGTGTACAACGATGTTTTCATATGCACGGTGAGATGGTTATGATTATCAAGCAAATTAACATATCCATCCCCTCCCACAGTTATCCTTTGTGTGTGTGTGTGTGTGTGTGTGCGCGCACGCATGTGGGCCCATGTGATGGGAGCATCGAAAGTCTCCTCTGTGAGCACATTTACCAGATCTAATGCAATGTTGCCACTATAGGGCTCACACTGGGCCTGGGATCTCTAGACCTTCTCACCCCGCATGCCTGCGGCTTTGGGGCCTTTACCCTGCACCTCTCCATTCTCCCAAGTCCCCCACAATGAGATGCTTTTTCAGAAAATTACCATTTTCCATTTAATAGGTGATTGAAAAACAAACTTTATTCTGAGTTTTTTTATTTTTGTTTTTCAACCTTAGGATGAAAACGGGTTCCATCCATGTGAATCATCTCCACTTTTATCATAGAAAGTTGTAACATATATAACATATATACAACACATATACGTATAAACTGTGTGTCACATAAAAGATATTATTCACACGAATAGGCTCGTTAACTTGCTCGTTAACAAAGAGGAGTGTGCTTCTCTGATAAGTGGGAGGCTGCCCTCTTGGTCACTGGTTCCCACGCTCTCCAGAGCTGGGGGGACAAACACAGACATGCTAACGTGTATTTATTCCTGAACTATTGATAGTGATATGTGTACAGCATCATACCAGATCCATCTCCTGAAAGAGCTTTCAACCTGGCTGGAGAGATAAAACATCACCCTTAGATGAGAATATTAATGTAAGAGGAGTCTGAAGCCAGCCTGAAGCTCAGTGCTGGCTCAACAGGTCAGACCCAAGGGTTCAGAGCAGCCGAGGAAGGGATGAGCTATAGGCCAGGAAAGAGGGGAACTTCTGGAAGGGGCTCAAGTTCAAATGGATTCTGAAGGCTGGGTAAGCTGAGAAGGAGGGTGCTGCAGGATGCGGGACAAGAGGAGGCAGGAGGGGACTGGCTCCTTCAGAGTCCAGGGTGGGGACAGGAAGGAACACGATGGGTCAGCAGACAGTCCCATCAGAGCACAGCGGAGTCTGGCTGTCCAGCCAGGGGCTTTGCAGACACTGGGCTTTATCCCTGTGCTTTGAGGCCCTTGAGACATTTAGAAGAAGATGAGAGGGTCTATCGCAAAAAAAACAAGAGCTGTCCTGACTTTGTGAAGTTGCTTGGCCTGCTGCTGTTCCAGCCTGAGACTCCAGCCTGGGGCCCCCTGTGCTAGCTCCTGCCGGGAACGGATCTGTACCAGGAGGCCCCTGCTTCTGCCAGACACTGTTTAGCCCCTCACCCCGCCAATTTCCCTGAGACTATTTCAGAGTCTTTGAGATGAAACCAGGGAAAGGGCAAGTTAGAGAAATTTCTATGTCTTCTCCCCTCTCCGTGCCCCAAATACGTAGATATTTATTCATGTTTCCAGGGTGAACCAAGCTGCTCTAAGAGTTCTGTGGGGAGGCAGGAGCTACGGAATGAGAGAATGTCACAAAGAAACTGGCCGCCTTGGTCACAAAGATTAGCTTCACTCTAATAATGATGGGGCTGCCATTCTTAAATGATGATCTAAATTAATTTTTTTTAAAGTAGGATTTGAGATCATGGCTCTTTTTTTTTTTTTTTTTTGAGACAGAATTTTTTTGCTCTTGTTGCCCAGGATGGAGAGCAGTGGCATGATCTCGGCTCACTGCAACCTCCGCCTCCCAGGTTCAAGTGATTCTCCTGCCTCAGCCTCCCAAGTAGCTGAGATTACAGGCACTCGCTAGTACGCCTGGCTAAGTTTTTGTATTTAGTAGAGATGGGGTTTCACCATGTTGGACAGGCTGGTCTCAAACTCCTGACCTCACATGACCTACCTGCCTTAGCCTCCAAAAGTGCTGGGATTACAGGTGTGAGCCACCGCGCCCAGCATGGCTTTTTCTAATTAACAGAGCTGTTCATCCCCCCAAATGTTCATGCCAGATCTGTCCCTTGTGAGGTGCCAGGCTAGGTTTTGAGGTACATTAGAATGACCTTGTCCTTTTGGGGCCAGTGTCCCCGCAGGACAGGTGCAGAGAACGATTACTTCATTATCTTGGCCGCCTTCCTTTCTGTCTGAGGTGCTTTAAATAATCGTCTGTGATAACCCAGCATCCAAGCCAGCGTGAAACAAGCTGGTCTAGCTCGTGAGCACATCTACCATGGAATCAGCACTTCACAAAGACAAGAAATTTACTGTTGGAACAAGTGAGATTAAAAAGAGGAGGAGCACAGCCCCCATCCCAGTCTCACGCATGCCAGGCCCCGACTTAGTCCTTGCTGAGCCAGAAAGGTGTGCAGAGCGGGCTGGCCACCACCAGTGAAGGGTTTAAAAACAAACCTAGAGACCTTAGGCATGAAAAAAAACAAGAGAATGAGAATAAAACCGTGCTGTCATGGGACAACCGAGAGAAAACTGGTAGCTGCTTGGCTGCAGGTTCTCCTGGCAGGTCTGCCTGAGAGGCGGCAGTGGCCAAGGCCCTGAGGTCTCATCCACCACTCATGCAGGTGGGGTGGTGCCAGGCCAGCTCCTAAAGTGGACTTGGGTGCAGGGAGATGGAAGTGGGAAAGCCCCAGTTTAACCACAGGACACAGCTCCTAAAGTGGACTTGGGTGCAGAGAGATGGAAGTGGGAAAGCCCCAGTTTAACCACAGGACACCCTCTCCTGGCTCACGTGAAGGAAAACAGGTAAATTTATGAGTGATCTTATTGTGCCTGTGAAATGTCACCTTAGGAAATAAAGCCACGGCTGCTGAAGCACAATCTGTGTTAATGTGCAACTAGCATGAGTATAGCCTGAAAAGCAGGCAAAGTCAGACAGGCAGGACCAGTGGCATTTGATTAATCAATTGATAAATGGAGCAGGGCCTGGCCACCTGCAGCCGTAGGAGAAGGTAAAACTGCAGGGAAGAGCTCCATAACATTGGCATTGAAACCAAGGCCTTGAAGATGAAAAAACTAAAGTATTTTACTAAGGTTTTTTAAAGTGTCTGATAATAAATAGTTTGTATAAAAAGACAAGATGGTGAGATTTAAATCAGCCCTGCAAAGATGGCAGAGAATAGGCTCTTCCCAGTCTGAGCTCTTGCAATAGCCCCCCACACGGAAGACTTGTGCCGGGGTCTCGGTGGGACAGTCTCTCATCTCCGGTCTAGTGGCTCAGCTGTCACCAGTTCCAGGCACCAGCACGTATGAGCAGTTTGCATCCAAGAGCCTTCTAAGTCTCCAGACTGACCTTTCTCCTCATCCCGGTCCCTCTTTCCTCCCTGATAAAACAGAGGAAGCCCTGTGAGATGTACTGCTATGTCTCAAGTATTAAATGGGACATACGTATACTTTATACACCATTTGTTGTTTAACCGAAATGCACTTATTTTTTTGAGACGGTCTTGCTCTGCAGCCCAGGCTGCGATGCAGTTGTGCAATCATCAAATTCCTGGGCTCGAGCGATTCTCCCTCCTCAGCTTCCTGAGTAACCGGGACTACACTGCAATAAGTAACTGGCCCTCTAGTGTTTTTACTTGCTGACTCCGGTGGCCCTCCTCCCAGTACATGCCTTAGGTGTGAGTCCTTTACTCCTTCACAGCTTGTCTGTGGGCACATCTGGGGACATTGCCTAAGCTGCACTGCTCTGCTCGTTGCTACGTCAACTATAAAAATAAACACATTTGATTTTGTCTTTTCACCGTATCATTCTCTTCCAAGAGCCCATGTGAGCCAGATTTGTCTAAGGCTGTCAACCTGAATGACTGTAGGAGTCCAGTTGTTGCTGTTTTAAATCAAAAATCACTTTAGCCAGAAAATTCTAATCACCGTGCAGAGGTCAGATTGTTGGATGTGAGGTGAGCACTGTGGGAATTCAAATCTGTCTGAAAACCAAGTTTTCGTTTTTAGCGGGAACCAGCAGAGGGCGCACATTCTACAACTCTCGGGGCTTGGGACACAGGGATGAGATCATCATTCATGCAGGACACCTGGGATTACTCAAGCACCAGAAATTTACAGAACAGCCCCAGGCTTTGCAACCACGTGCCAAATACTTCATTTCTGACGGAGCAAAGGATTGCTTGGGTGAAAGACAGTCCCAAGCAAACTAACAAAAATCAAAAGAAACCACAAAACTCTACCACAATGACAGCGTAAAGGAACAAGGAACTAGAAAATCTAAAAGAAAAAGCAAACGGGGACTGTTACCTTCTTGTAAGGTTGGATGGGGGCTTAGAGCCATAATCTGCCTTTCACACTGGTTTCGCTAAAGGAGCATTATCTGAGCAACCTTCTCCCCACTCTCCCAGGTCTGAGGCATCATCGCGTTTGCCCTGCCACCCTCTGAGGGCTCCGTTTCATTTGTCTTCCTGGAAAGGATGTGGTGCTCCTGGAGGCCACGTCTTGTACTTCCTTGAGGTCTTTCAAAGACACCGCCACAGTGACAGGTATGTCAGGTGGCTTCTACATCTCAATTCTCACGGAGAAGTGAAAGAATGTTTTACAAACACCATTTTGCAAGGAGCCCTCCCTTGTCACCCTTGATTCCAGTGACTGACTTTTACAATTAAGAAGGTCTTCCTTGACACGCATTTTGGAGCTGGAATTTATTTCTAGATGGTGGTGGGGGGGCGTTCCTTGATGAAGTACAAATGACATGTTTTAGTTTTTTGTGATGACTAACATATATTTCTTCCTAGCTTGAGAGATATAATAATTTTTCCTAAGCGATGTTGAACTGCGAGTCTGTAGACCTAAATTTAGTCCTGCCTCCTTGTTTGCTCATTGAATTTGCTAGGGACGGAATGAACATTTCACCTTTCTGTGGCCTTAGACAGTGTTGGAGCTGAGATCCATGGATGCTAAACCTGACCAGACTCTCCTGGGGAGCTTTATAAATACGGATTTCCAGACCCCACATCCAAATAATTCTGAGACAAGCCTTCGAGGTTCATCTTTATAAAGCTCCCCAGGTGCTTCTTATGAACCAGTAGGCATGAGAACCCCTGGGCCCCATCACATCACTCGTCCTCAGCCTGCCCGTATGGTCACCGGGGCGGCCCTGAGACTCTAACTGCAGTGGTGAGAGGGAGCTAAGGCAGCTCCCTCCCTGAGGGTGTAATCTAAGGTTGAGGGCCCTGGACTAGATGCCCTTTAAGATCTCTGTTGAAGCTAGTGCTTGCTGGTCTGGACACTCTCACTTTGCCTTGCCTTTATGAACTTATGTGGTAGTTTTATTGTATTTAATTAAAATGGGGTGCTGTGCTCTTATAGCTCCTACCTGTGGACAAAGGGGCAAACATTTGATAGCCACCCCCTGAGAAAGGATCTCTTGTTAAAGAAAAAGGGGGGTGTGGGAGTGTGGGTGAGCCTACACAGCCACTTACACCAGTAGGGGCAGCCTGAGATGAGGTGCACCGCCCACCAAGGGCAAGTTCAAGTGTCCCAGCGAGTGCTAGCTTCTGGTTCATGTGTATCGTTGGCATCTATAGAAAGCTTTTCATAAATAGAGATGTAGATTTCATCCTACAAGCCATATATCGAATTAGGATGACCCCGCAGTCATCATAGTTCCAAATATTTCTTAGATGTAACTAGTATGTGTGTATTTTACACAAGGGCAGAGGAACACATTATCAGCGTGGCAGGGTTTCCAGCTAGAGCCTAACTGTGTCCAGCACCAGGATTAAGTGCTGCCCAGGCGTGTCTGGTTAACTGCCAGAGCGAACCAAAAGGAAGGCAGCCGGTGGAGGCGCCCCCCTGACAGAGAAGAAGGTTCCAGGCACACGAAGATTGATCCAGGCCAAATCCTTAGTCCCTGGAGGGAGGACAGGAGAGTGTGTTGTCTTACGTAGGGTCTCACAGCCCAGCTCATGAACGTGTCTCTGGCCCGGTGATGCTGATAGGAAAGCTCCAATGCCTGTTTCATAGACCTCTGTCAGTGCTGAGGTTTTAGCACCTGGAGGCTCTGGGTGGTGCCTGGAAGAGTGAGCTGTTCAGCAGGAACCTGCAGGAAGTGGCAGCAAACCCTTGTGTCTGGTGGATGTGGAGCGAGCCCTGGAGCCCAGGAGAGGAAGGAGAGAGACTTCACCTCTCCTGGTGCCTGGAGGCTGCTGGGGGCCTTGTAGGCAACAGGATTCTGAATTAGCAGGGGAGAATGAGGCCGGCAGGGCACAGCTTACATCTACTTTGTCAGTTTCGAATTCCAGAGCCCCCCGTGTTGGGTCTGGGCACCTGTCGTTTGTATGAAAGATCTTCCAGTTCAGTTCAGTGAACCCTGGGCTTTGCCCATTGCTCTCTACCCTCTGTGGCAGGTTGTATGGTCTGATACCATCATCAAAGTGTGGCAAGGCTGCTCTGCTTGGCTTCAGGGCCAGGATTGGTCCCAGTCTAGCCAACCGCAGCTGCTCAGATCTCCAAGATCACATACCTTTTCTCACGAAATGCCTCTGAAGCTAATCAGCACTTGAGTGGCAACTTGGGGGCATCTTTCTTCTCCTTTACCTGCCTCCATGACTGGGAGAGACTAGTGCGGGTAGGGTTTAGGCTAGTCAGGGGGAGTCAGGCTGGGGGTTATGCCCTGAGCCTTCCCCCTTCCAAGGGACTAGATACCGGCTCCTCTGCCAGGAGCATCATCCCCTTGGCTGACTTAGCAAGCAGTGAAAAAGGCACACCCTGCTGAAATGAACACAATTATTGGATACAATAAGTTCCAAATTTCTCTTCAAATAATTAGTATGTCACGTGTTCAGCTCTCTTATTCTTTAATTCTCTATTTTAAAAAGTTTAACTTCCTTGTAATTCCTTCTCCACCGATTCTAATCAGCAGTTCACATCTGTTTCCCCCCCTCCCCCATCCTGACTCATCCCGGTCACCTGATCACCCCTGGCTATCTGCTCTGACACACCTGTAACTATCCTTCCCGCCAAAACACCCACCCTGCCAGTCCAGCTTGGACCCCCGCTCTTTTTAAAATAGCCAATTGGGATTAGTCTGGCTCGTGCAGTCTAACCCTAGTCAATAGGGGATGACATAGCAGCAGGAACGACCCCAGTCAGGCATAAGTGCCCCTTCCCCCCACCTTGTCTAAGTGTGCAGCAGCCATCATTGCTCCGTCCATGCACCCGGCACCCTTCTATAGAAGTAAACTGCCTTGCTGGGAGGATTCATCTTCGAGTGTTATTTCTTTTGTGGCATCCAAGTTTCACTTATAACACACTTGTCTTGGCTCAGCCCCTCCACTCACTTTTGATGCAACCATTCCCCTCTCTGGGAATTCTACGTGAATCTCTGGGATGGTTAATTTTATGTGTCAATGTGGCTAACTCACGGTACCCAGTTGTCCAAACACCAATCTAGAAGTCTCTGTGAAGGCATTTTTCAGGTGTGATTAGCAGTTAAATCATGAGATGTGAGTAAAGCGGAGGTCCCTCCATAATGGGGGTGGGCCTTATCCAATCAGTCAAAGGAGTTAAAACACTGGAGTACCCTGAGGAGGAGAGATTTCTGCCTTCAGACTGCCCTTGGCTTTGAGCTACATCAGCTGTGCCTGGGTCTCCAGCCTCTCTTGCAGACTGGATTTGCCAGTCTCACAATGTGAGTCAATTCCTTCAAATCTCTCTCTCTCTCTCTTTCTTTTTTTCTCTCTGTCTCAACAGCCTATTAGTTTTGTCTCTGGAGAATCCTAATACAATCTCCTTGGGCTCATTAGCCCAGCAAACCACATAGAGAACTTCTGGCATATAGAGAAGAAATCAAATTAAATGGCAGTTTTCAGTTTTTGTGTGCATCCAGTAGACCTGTAGGATCCATTTTGTTTTAGGTTGGGGTTGACATGCGTAAGCTATTGATGAACGCCCAGCTGTTATCAGGAGACTCCTCCATTTTCGTAAACCAGATTTCCTCATGGTTTACTCTGAAGCCAGCTTCCTCATATTGGAGTGACTGGGAGGAGTGGGCTGGCAGACAGTGACAGGCAATTCCAGGCAGGAGAAGCACTAAGCAGGAGCTCTGCTTTCAACTCACTTGAGAGGCTGCAATGAAGTGATTCGAATTCTGAGTTCTCCCACAAACTCAGGAGGTCAAGTTACTTCTGCTAAATTTCATATTGGTTATAAACTCTGTTTTTAAATACAGCATGTAAACTCTTTCTGCAAAATAAAGGAAGTAGGACATTCAGCAGTTCTCTACCGGATCTGATCAGCAAAGACGAGACCCGCAGCTCATGGGATCACCTAGATTTGGAGGCTGGGGAACAGGAAAGGTCTAAACACCTTCGTTTTCTCGGCCTCTTTGCTCTCAGCCACATGGAATCAGGTTATTCAACTATGACTATTAATGCCTAAGAAGGAAGAGACACAAAAAGGTGACTTCTTGAGGTTTCCACTTACTTCATCAATGGCTCTGCAATGGTGTGCCATCGATTCTTAGTCCTGTGATGTGGTCATAAAGACAGACACATTCCACAAAGTTGTAGATGATGGTCTTCTCCTCCTCCTTGGAGAGCTGCTTGCTATTGTTAGCCTTCTAAAGATGCTAGGCACCCTTACTCGCCCTCAAAAGAGCATTTTCTTAAACAGATGTGCCCACTCTAGAAAACCACTTTGTTTTTGATTTGGAAAATCAATCCTGGCTTTGGTAAGGTCATATTAAATCAGAAAGAAGATGTTAATTAGTCCAAGTATAATTAACAGTAAGTAGATCATTAGCATATATAGAATCTAACCCATAAACTATGAAAATGTTACTTTTCTTTTCAAGCCTGAAGGTTCTTTCAAAGATGGCGTGCTTCGGGAACTCGCTGGAGACCTGGTATTACACACACGCCAGGAAGCCGAGCAGGACCTTCATCTCACCCTTGCCATGTGCCCTGTAGGCAGGTATGCGGTTAGCTCTTGAACAACATCAGTTTGAACTGCATGGGTTCATTTATACAGAAACTTTTTCCAATAAATATATTGGAAAATTTCTTTGAGGTTTGTGACAATTTGAAAAAAATCACTGATTAACTGCATAGCCTAGAAATATAAAAAAATTAAGAAAAAGATATGTCATGAATGCACAAAATATATGTAGATACTAGTTATTTTATCGTTTACTCTCAGGCAGTATATACAAATCTATAATAAAAAGTTAAAATGTATCAAAACTTATAACACAGAGTATATGGGTCCATTTGCAATGGGAAGAATGTAAACAAACATAAAGATGCAGTTAAACCATAACTGCATAAAATCCACTGCAGTGCTTACTGTACTGCTATTATCATTCGTTGCTAGCAGTGAGCTCAAGTGCTGTGTGTATCTGCTTCAAACGCAGTGTGACACTCATCGTCTCCATGTGAGCCGTTCATCTCTCCAGTAAATTGCAAATTACTGTCGGTAAAAGGTGATTTCTCAGGGTTCTTGTATATTTTTCATCACGTTGAGTGCAATACCACAAATCTTGGTTAACACCGTGGGACCCATACAAAGTGCTACTAGTGATGCTGGAAGTACTCCTGAAAAGCAGAGAAAAATAATGACATTACAAGAAACGGTTGCATTGCCTGATACGTACCATAGATTGAGGTCTGCAGCTGCAGTTGCTGCCGTTTCAGACAACTCACCTTGTAAACAGACCATGCACATTCACAATATTGATAAATGTAGCATAGTGCTGTAAATGTATTTTCTCTTCCTTATAATTTTCTTAACATTTTCTTTTCTCTAGCTTGCTATATTGTAAGAGAATACACCATATAATACATATAACACACACAATATGTATAAACGGACTGTTTATGTTATCAGTAAGGCTGTTACCAGTCAACAGTAGGCTATTAGCAGTTAAGTTTTGGGGGAGTCAGAAGTTATACATAGGTTTTTTTGTTGTTGTTTGTTTTGAGATGGAGTCCGGCTCTGTCGCCCAGTCTGGAGTGCAGTGACGTGATCTTGGCTCACTACAACCTCTGCCTCCTGGGTTCAAGCGATTCTCCTGCCTCGCCTCCCGAGTAGCTGGGATTACAGGTGTGCGCCACCACGCCTGGCTAATTTTTGTATTTTCAGTAGAGACTGGGTTTCTCCATGTTGGCGGGGATTGGTGTCTTGATCCCTGTATTGTTCAAGGGTCAACTGTAATTGCAGTGCCTGTGACGGCCTTGATACTTTGGAGGCTCTGAAGGAGTGGTAGGAATGGGTTTCATTCTCAAGCACCTTCTGATCTAGCTGAAGAGATGCTACTTAGGAGGCAGAATATAGTGAGTGCGGGACATGCTGTGGGGGTTTACATAGGAGGAGAGCAAGACAGAACATCACTGCAGCCATGCGTTGCTTAAGGACAGGGATAGAGTCTGAGAAAGGCATCATTGGGCAATTATGTCATCCTGCAAATACCATAGCATGTACTCACACAAACCCAGGTGCAACAGCCTCCTGCACACCAGGCTGTATTGTATAGCCTGTTGCTCCTAGGCTACAAGCCTGTACCACATGTTACTGTACTAAATATTGTAGGTAATCACTACACAATGATAAGTATTTCTGTATCTAAACACATCTAAAGGTAGAAAAGGTAGAGTAAAAATAGAGGATAAAAGATAAAAAGTGGCATGCCTGCGTAGCACACTCACTCTGAATGCAGTTTGCAGGACTGGAAGTTGCTCTGGGTGAGTCGGTGAGTGAGTGGTGAGAGGATGTGATGGCCTAGGATGTTACTGTCCACTGGTGTAGGCTTGATAAGCACTGTATACTTAGGCTACGCTCAATTGCTACAAAATATTTTTCTTTCTTCAATAAGTTAACCTTAGCTCTCAGTAACTTTTTTACTTTACAAACTTAGAAAAAATTTTATTTTTTTTTTTTAGATATAGAGTCTCCCTATGTTGCCAGGCTGGCCTTGAATTCCTGTTCTCAGGCAATCTTCCTGCCTCAGCCTCCCCAGTAGCTGGAATTACAAGCATGAGCCACCATGCAATAATCCCAGCACTTTGGGAGGCCAAGGTGGGAGGATCAAGAGGTCAGGAGTTTGAGACCAGCGTGGCCAACATGGTGAAATTCCATCTCTACTAAAAATATAAAAATTAGTTAGGCGTGGTGGTGGGCACCTGTATTCCCTGCTACTCAGGAGGCTGAGGCAGGAGAATCGCTTGAACCCAGGAGGCAGAGGTTGCAGTGAGCCGAGACCGTGCCATTGTACTCCAGCCTTGGTGACAGAGAGAGACTCTGTCTCAAAACAAAAAACAAAAAACAGCAACAAAAAAACAACACTTTTTGATTCTTTTGTGATAACGCTTAAAACACACTATACAGCTGTATAAAAATATTTTGTTTCTTTATATCCTTATTCTATGAGCTTTTTTCCTATTTTAAAATTTTATTTATTTATTTATTTATTTATTTATTTATTTATTTTACTTTTTAAATGACTGGCAGCTGTGGGTAACACCCTCCATGGGCACTGAGGAAGGAGAACTGTCCAGACCCCAGGCACAATTAGTGCCTGAAGAATATCTTATAGTGTTATTACTCAGCTATTTCTTTTATATAATCCTTTACATATAATCACATATTAGTTTATAGAATTAGTGCCTGAAGTGTAACTTACTGCTTGCATATATCTAGCTTATATAATCGTACTTAATACCTATATCTAGTATATTTGGTTCTATATAATCTTTCTATATACTCATCTAGTTATTGTAGTCGGAGCGGTACTGACACATTTAGTGCTGATTTCTAGAATCCTTCTATATAACCTTATAGTAGTTTGTAGTAGGATGAATGCCTAGAGCAGTCACAGAACAGAATCAGTACCTGGGAAAACAGCCAGACCAGGATAAGAACCAAAGACCCAGGCAGTGGCGTCCCTGCCTGAAAGGGCATTCGCTGTTTGGCAGGCTTGGAGCAAGAGCCTCTCCTCCTGACAAAGGAGTTGTAGTACCTTGCATCCAGTTCCTGTGGAAAGTAGGCCTTAGACCTGAGATCCTGGAAATAACCGAGGAAGGAGAACCCCTCTGGTGTGACCGGTCATGGCAGCTGTACACCCTGTCAGTCTTTTCTCACTTCTGTGCTAGCTCAAATCATCCTCCCATAAATATCTTAAGAGAAGAGCACAAGTCTGTCAGCTCCCACTGCATTGGCTTACAGTATCCTTCTATTAGAAATACTTTGAAGTCTCCAGCCCCCAGATAAGAAGTGTTGCACACACCTCTTGCACACAGCCCACCTCCTTGCCTCGGTGACCTAATGTGGGTGGACCCCTTTTCTGTACATGACCCTTTACTGCTGTGCACAGCACGGCCCCCTGCTGCGCACGGCCCACCTCTCTGCCCAGGTGACATAATGGGGTGGTCTCCTTGCTTGTGACTCATGTGATTATATGTGCACTATTACTAAGCCTATAGATGATGACCTCATGCACGACCCTGCCCCCTGCTTGTACCTAATAAATACAGATGCTCTGGGGCATTTGGGGGCCATCACTGATCTCCACTCACAGGTGGTGTGGCCCCCCAGAGTCCAGATGCTCTTCACCAGTTCTTTAGTGTCCTGTCTCTTTACTTCTTGGATCCTGCACCTCAACACAGCATAAGGGACACCCTACGACCCTGTGGGGCCCCTACAGCCCTACATCAACTGTTGTGGAAGACAGTGTGGCAATTCCTCAAGGACCTAGAAATAGAAATTCCATTCGATCCAGCAATCCCATTACTGGGTATATATCCAAAGGATTATAAATCATTCTATTATAAAGACACATGCACACATATGTTCACTACAGCACGGTTTGCAATAGCAAAGACCTGGAACCAACCCAAATGCCCATCGATGATACACTGGACAAGGAAAATGTGGCACGCTGATCCCTGAAAACTGGGAATATGGCGGAGCACCTGGCAAAGGAGGACACAATTGCAAGTGGAATTAAAGCTGCGGATCATCTGCTCCTACAATAGGGGGAGTATCCTGAATTACCAGGGGCACCTGGCATAATCATGAGACTCCTTAGAAGTTGAAGAGGGGGCGGGTGCGGTGGCTCATGCCTATAATCCCAGCATTTTGGGAGGCCAAGGCGGGCTGATCACCTGAGGTCAGGAGTTTGAGACCTCCCTGGCAAACATGGAGAAACCCATCTCTACTAAAAATACAAAATTAGCTGGGAGTGGTGGTGCATGTCTGTAATTCCAGCTACTCGTGAGGCTGAGGCAGGAGAATCGCTTGAACCTGGGAGACGGAGCTTGCAGGGAGCCAAGATCACACCATTGCACTCCAGCCTGGACAACAAGAGTGAAACACCATCTCAAAAAAAGAAGAAAAAAAAAAGAAGTAGTAGTTGAAGAGGGAAGCAAGAAAAGGTCAGAGTGACAAGATTCAAGTCACGCAATTGTCACTTTGCATTGGCTTTGAAGATGGAGGGAGACCAAGAGCCAGGAATTACTGGGGCCTCCAGAAGCTGGAAGAGGCAGGAGAACTGATTCTCCCTTACAGTCTCCTGAGAGGAGCACAGCCCTGCAGACACCCTGATTTTAATACAATGAGACTCACCTCAGATTTCAATCTTAGGGAACTGTTGAAAGATAAATTTATGTTGTTTAGGCTGCTAAATTTATGGTAATTTGTTATGGCAGCCATGAAAATCTAATACAGCTAAGTAAAAGAATTATGACATGAAATTGCAAACACTGTATGATTCCAATTTTATAAAGTCATCCATGATGGGAAGAATGTGTGAACGGTGATTTAGTCTGGGAATGGGAGTGGGAATTAACTGAAATGGCATGACGGAACTTCTGGGTTGGTAATAATGTTCCATGTATTGATAGGTGAGGGTTACAAAAGTATCCAAATTGGTCAACGCTCAGTTAATGTACGGTTCAGATTTGTGCATTTCACTGAATGTAAACATTACATCAAATGCAAAAAACTGTAAAGAAATATTAATCTAGTCAATGATATATATGGTAAATTTATGGGAAACTGTACAGGTATCTACAACTTATTTTGAAATGATGGACAGAGGAATGGCTAAGTGAGTAGATATACAATAAAACAAGTGCCGGGATTTTATTACCAGAGAGGGTGGAAACTGTGACTCCTCATTTCGGTGCCCCCAGGGCCTAGGGAGGACACCTCCTAGTAGGTCCTCACATGAATAAACAGAGGGCTGAGGACCTGCCTTACCCTTCCTGGCCATCTGAAGCTATACTTCACACTCCGGACTTTATAAAACACATCCAGCATTGAGTCCCACAGTGATCATGATCTAAGCTGCCAGTGAGGGCTGTACCCTGATAAGGAATGAACATTTTGTCCCTCACTCTCCAATTCCCGTGCTGAAATTCTAACCCCAAGGTGCTGGTATTAGGAGATGGGCCTTGGGAGATGCACAGGTCATGAGGCTGAAGTCCTTATGAATGGGATTAGTGTCCTATTTATAGGAAGGACCAGGAGTGTGCTGCTGCCTCTCCCTTTCTCTCTGCCACATGAGGATGCAAACAGAAGCCTCCCTCTGCAAGCCTAGAAGACAGCCCTCCCCAGAGCCCAGCCTTGCCACGCCTGGACCTCAGACTTTCAGCCTTTGGAACTGTGGGAAGTAAATGTCTGCTGTTTAGAAGCCACCCAGCCTGAGGTAAATTTGTTATAGCAGCCCCAACTGACCAAGGCAGAGCCCTGCTTCACAAATGTTAACTTTGAGATTCAAATTGTTAAATAACTTGACCAGGAGTATTCAAAAAAAAAAAAAAAAATGGAAACAAAACTCTCTGCTCTTTTTCTGAAGAAAGAAAATAAGGATGAAATTAACTGAGATCCCTATGTTCTACTTGCTAACAAACACCCTCTGGGATAAGAATTAGTCCAAATAAATAAATAATAAAAGTGTCTGCTGAAGGCCTATCTGCTGTATAAAAAGAAGAAAACACAGTATCGACAATCTCCTTCCATTTGCATCATTATTGCTTATTTACTTCTAAAAGGATGATCTCTGCTTGGAGGGGAAAACTGGGCAACTGAAGCAGAGTTAAAGCATCATTGGGGCAGTATGCCTGTCTCTTTTAAGTCCTGGGCATGTGAGACTCACTGGAAGGAGATAAAATGTGGTGTGAGCACTCAGACATCCCCACACACAGACAGAAACCATCAGACACTGGCATTGAGTAAGTGCTCTCACACCTTAACTCAGCACCGTGCAGAACCTGTACATGTTACCTTAATTGGAAACAGGGTCTTTCAGATGTTGCAAGATAAAGTGATGCTGGAATGGGTGAGCCTAAGCCAATGATAGGTGTCCTCATGAGAACAGTTGAACACACAAGGGGGAGAAGGCCAGGTGAACACATACGAGGGAGAAAGCCACGCGAACACATAGTGGGAGGATGCCATGTGAACACAGAGGAGAACGCCGTGTGAACACACACCGGAAGGAGAATGCTACGTGAATACACACAGCAAAGAAAACGCCATGTGAACACAGAGGTGAGAACGCCACGTGAACACAGAGAGAGCACGCTATGTGAACACATAAAGGAGAACGACAGGTGACACACACCGAGGCGAGGGGAGAACGTTGTGTGAACACACAGGGCAGAGAACGCCACGCGCATATGGGGGAGTACGCCCTGTGAAGGCGCAAAGAATGCCAGGTGAACGCACAAAAAGGGAGAACGTCGCGTGAACGCACAAAGTGGGGAGAATGCTGGGTGAACGCACAGCAGGGAGAATGCCGCGTGAACACACGAGGGGAGAATACGCGAATGCACGCGGGGGAAGGAGAACGAGCCCGAAGGCACAGGGAGGGGGGAGGACGCCAGGTGAACGCACAGGGGAGAGAACCCGACGCGAACCATAAGCGAGAAAAACGCCTGTGAATGCAGGAGAGAAAGAACGCCGCTCTCACACACACGAGTATAACGCCGCGCGAACAAATATGAGGGAGAACGCAGGGTGAACGCACAGGGGAGAGAACCCAAAGTGAGCACACAGAGGGAAGAACTCCGCATGAACACACGAGGGGGCGGGGAGAGAATGCCAGAAGAACGAACGCCCAGAATAAAAAGAACGCCACGTGAACACACAGGAGAAAGATGGTCACGTGAACACACGGGGTGGGGAACAAGAGAACACACAGCGAGAATGCCAGGTGAACGCACAAAGAAAGAACGCTGGGTGAACGCACAGGGGAGAGAACGCCAAGTGAGCACCCAGAGGGGAGAACCCCAGGTCAACGCACAAAGAAAGGAGAACGCACAGAAGGGAGATCGCTGCTCGGGAGGGAGAATGACATGTGAACATACAAAGAAAAGAGACCGCGGCGTGAACGCACACCGGGCCGAGAAAGCCAGGGAACGCACACAGTAAAGAGAACACTGTGGGAATGCACAGGGGAGAACCGCGAAAGAACACACAGTGGGGAGAATGCCGCGTGAACAAACAGGGTGATAAGGCCAGGTCAACGCACAGAGGGGAGAATGCCAGTGAAAGCACGGGGTGGGGGGAATGCCCTGTGAACGCACAAAGCAGACCGCCAGGTGAATACACACAGGGGGAGGAACGCCAGAGGAAAGCACACGGTAAAGAACGCCGTGCGAACGCACAAAGGAGAGAACGCTGAGAGAACACACAGGGTGGAGAATGCCTTGTAAACGCACAGGGGAGGGGAACGCTGCGCGAACGCAGGCGGTGAGAACCTCACATGAAGGCACGAGGTTGGGGGAGAAACGCCATGTCAACACACAGGAGAACGCCGGGTGAACACACTGTTGGTGGGGGTGGGGGGGGACACGGGGTGAATACACGCAGAAGAAAGAACTCAGTGTAAACGCACGGGGTGGGGCGAGAACGTCGCAAGAACGCACAGGGGGAAGAACGCTGTGGGAGGGAGAACTCCAGGTGAACACACAGTGGGGAGAACGCAGCGCAAAGACACAGGAAAAAGAACACCAGATGAACGCACAGGGGAGAGAACCCAAAGTGAACGTGCAGAGAGGACAACGTCCAGTGAACGTGGGGGAGGGGGGAGAATGCCGCTGGAACCCACAGCGGGGAGAACGCCAGGCCAACACACACGAGAAATACAACCACTAGAACACACCGAGGGGGAGAAAACCGCGAGAACGCACTTGGAGGAGAACGCCGCGTAAACACGTGGGGGAGATGCCGGGGGAACACACAGGGTAGAGAATGTCACCTACATGCACAGAAGGAAGGAACACGGGGTGAACGCAGGTGGTGAGAACGTCGCGTGAAGGCACTGGGCAGGGAAACGCCGTGTCAACACACAGACAGGAGAACGCCGGGTGTACACACTCCGGGGAGAACGCTGGGTGAACACACGCAGAGGAGAGAACGCCATGTGAACGCACGAGGAGAGAACGCTGCGAAAACGCACGAAGGAGAGAACAGAGAGTGAACCCACGGGGGAGAACGCAAAGTGAACGCACACAGGGGGATGAACGCCACGTGAACACACAGAAGGGCGAACGCCAGGTGAACACACACGGGGGAGAACACCGAGAGATCGCACAGGGTGGAGAACACCGAATGAACACACACCGGGGAAATGCCGCATGAATGCACAGAAGGGAGAACTCCGTGTGAACACAAAGGGAGGAGAACGCCTGGTGAACACACACGGGGGAGAACCCCAGGTGAACGCACAGGAGGGAGGACGCTGAGCCAACACACACGGGAAATAACGTCGCTCGAACACACAAGGGGAAGAACGTGCAAACGCACAGAGGGGAGAATGCCGGGTGAACACACACAGGGGGAGAACGCCATGTGAACCCACAAAGAAAGAACGCCAGCTGAATGCATACAGTGGGGAGAACGCCGCGTGAACGCATGGGCGGGGAGAGAACGCGTGATACACACACCTGGGCGGGAGGAGACTGCCGCTGGAACGCACAGCGGGGAAACTCCAGGCCAACACACACGGGAAGTACAACCAGGCCAACACTTGGGAGAGAATGCCGCGCAAATGCACAAGGGTGAGAATGCAGCATGAACGCACAGGGTGGAGAATGCCGCTTAAACGCACAGGGGAGAGGAGTGCAGCGTGAGGTTACACGGTGAGAACCGTTGCGTGAAGTGGGGGGTGGGCGTCGTGTCAACACACAGAGGAGAGAACGTCAGGTGAACACATTGGGGGAGAACGCCGTGTAAACGCAAGCCGTGAGAATGACACGTGAATGCACGGCGGTGGGGGGAAGAACACAGTGGGGAGAACGTAGAGTGAACCCACACAGGGGGATGAACGCCGCATGAACATACAGAAGGGAAAACGCCTGGTGAGTGCACAGAGGGGAGAACGCCGGGTGAACACACGTGGAAGAGAACATCAAGAGAACATACAGGTTGGAGAACACCTGGTGAAAGCACAGGAGGGAGAATGGGAGAACGCTGTGCGAATGCTCAGCTAGGAAAATGCCTGGTGAACGCACAGGGGTGGAAAACGCTGGAGAACTCACAGCAGGAAGAATGCCACGCCAACACACACGGGAAATAACGCCCCTCGAACACACAGGGGGAGAGCGCTCCCCAAACACAGAGGGGAGGACGCCGCATGAACCCACAGTGGGGAGAACACAAAGAAAGGAGAACGCGGGGTGAACGCATGGGGGAGAACGCCTAGTGAACACACAGAGGGGAGAACGTTACATGAGCCCACGGGGGAAGAACGCCCTGTGAACGCAAAAAGAAAGAACAACCCAGCGTAAACACACACAGGGCGGAGAATGCCCACAGTAAAGAGAACGCGGTGGGAACGCACAGGACAGAGAACCCCACGGGTACTCACGGGGTGGAGAACGCCAGAAGAATACACAGAGGGGAGAATGCCGTGTGAACACACAGGGGGAGAACGCGGCGCCCACACGCAAGGGAAATAACGCCGCGTGAACACACCGACGGGAGAACTCTGCACGAACGCAGAGGGGAGAATTCCAGGTGAACACACAAGGCAGAGAACACCAAGTGAGCACACAGAGGGAAGAGAACACATGCCACGAGAATGCATAGTGGTGAGAAAGCCACGTGAACAAAGGAAAACCACGCGTGAACGCACACGTGGGGGAACATCTGGGGGGACACACACAGTAAAGAGAACGTGGTGTGAACGCACAGTGGGGAAAAACACCGCGTGAACGCAAGTGGTCAGAACGTTGTGTGAAGGCACGGGGAGGAACGCCATGTCAACATACCGATGGGAGAACGCCGGGTGAACACACTCGGGGGAGAATGCGGTGTGAACGCACTGGGAGAGAACGCTGCACAAACGCACAAAAGGAGAATGCCGGGTGAACGCACAGGCAGGTGAACGCCGAGAGAACACTCAGAGGGGCGAATGCCTGGTGAACGCACACAGGAAAGAACTACAGGTGAACGCACACAGAAGAGAATGCTGCGCGATCGCACAGGGTGGAGAACACCGAATGAACACACAAGGGGAAAACGCCGCGAGAATGCACAGAGGGGAGAACACCGGGTGAATACACAGAGGGGCAAACTCCTTGTGAACGCAAAGGGAGGAGAACGCGAGATGAACACACATGGGGAAAGAAAGCCAAGCGAACGCACAGTGGTGAGAACGCCTGGGGAACGCACGGGGGCGAGGGCGGTGGGGATAATGCTCTCGAACGCACAGCGGGGAGAACGCCGCCCCAACACACACGGGAAATACAACCGCAGGAACACACGGAGGAGAACGCTGGGTGAACTCAAAGGGTGGAGAATGCCACCTAAACGTATAGGGGAGGAACGCCGCCTGAACACACGCAGTGAGAACGTTGCGTGAAGGCACGGCGGGCGGCGGTGGTGGAATGCAGTGTCAACACACAGCAGAACGTCAGGTGAACACACTCCGGGGAGAACGCCAGGTGAGCACACATAGAGGGGAGAACGCCATGTGAACGCACAGGGTGAGAACGTCGCCTGAACGCAGAGGAGGCGGGGAGAAAACCGCGAAAATGCACAGGGTGGAGGACGCGGAGTGAACGCACACAAGGGAATGAACGCCATGTGAACACACAGAAGGGAGAACCCCTGGTGAATGCACAGAGGGGAGAACGCCGCGCGAACACACAGGTAGGAGAATGCCTACGCTGCGCGAGTGCTCAGAGAGAATGCCTAGTGAACGCCCAGGGTGGAGAACGCCTAATAAAAGCACAGCGGGAAGAACGCCGCAGGAACACACAAAGGGGACAACGCTACGCGAACCCACAAACACGGGGAGGGGGGAATGCGGCACGAACGTCCAGTGCGGAGAACACTTGGTGAATGCAGAAAGAAAGGAGAACTCCAGGTTATCGCACAGGGAAAGGAACGGCAAGTCAACACACAAAAGGGAGAACGCCAGGGGAACGCACACAGTAAAGAGAACGCCGTGGGGACGCACGGGGGAGAGAAGGGAACACATGAGGGAGAACGCTGGAAGAACATACAGAGAGGAGAACTCCATGTGAACACACGGGGAGAACACAGAGGGGAGAATGCCTGGCCAAGGGACGCGGTGAGAGTGGGGGTGGGGGTAGGGGACGGGTAGGAGAACGCACAAAGAAAGGAGAATGCCGGGTGAAAACAGGGGAGAAAGCTGCGTGAAGGCACAAAGGAGAACCCCGGATGTCGCACAGGGCAAGGTGGGGAACGTCGCGTGAACACACACTGGGGAGTACACCTGGTGAATGCACGCGGGGAGAACGCTGGGTGAAATCACAGTGGAGAGAACACCAAGTGAGCCCCCAGAGGGAAAAACGCCGCAGGCGTGCACAGTGGGGAGAACGCCGTGTGAATGCACAAAGAAAGGAGAAAGCGGGGTGAACGCACACAGGGGAAGACCGCCGGGGGACGCACACAGTAAAGAGAACGCTGTACGAACGCACGGGGGAGAGAATGCCTCAGGAACACATGGGAGAGAACGCCGCGCGAACACACTGAAGGAAGAACGCCTGATGAACGCACAGAGGGGAGAACGCCGCGCGAACACACAGAAGGGAAAACGCCTGGTGAACCCACAGAGGAGAGAATGCCTGGTGAACGCACCGAGGGGAGAACGCCTCGTGAACACACAGAGGGAAGAACGCATGCGAACACACAGAAAGGAGAACGCCTGGTGAACCCACAGAGGGTAGAACGCCACGCCAATGTACAAGTTGGAGAACGCTAGGTGAAAGCACAGGAGGGAGAACACGGTGGGAATGATCAGCGGGGAGAATGCCTGGTGAAAGCACAGTGGGGAGAACGCTGCATGAACGCACACACGGAAAATAACGCCGCACGAACACACGGGGGTGGGGGGAGAACGCCAGGTGAATGCACGAGAGAGAACACCAAGTAAGCGCACAGAGAGAAGAACGCTGCAGGAATGCACAGTGGGGAGAACGCCATGTGCCACGTGAACACACAAAGGAGAAAACCGCCTGAAGGCACATAGATCACATGCAGTTAAGAGAACACGGGTGAACTCACAGGAGAATGAATGCCACGTGAACACATGAGGGAGAATGCCTGGTAAACGCACTGGAGGGAGAATAGCCCACTAACACACAGGGGAAATAACGCTGCGCAAACTCAAAGGGGAGAAGGTCACTTCAACGCACAGGGTGGAGAACGCCACGGAAACACACAGGGGAAATAATGGCCTGTGAACATACAGTGGGGAGAACACCATGTGAACATACGGGAGGAACCCCGGGTGAATACACGGTGGGGAGAAGCTGGGTGAAAGCACAGGGGGGAGAACGCAGAGTGAACGCACACAAGGGGATGAACGCACGTGAACACACAGAAGGGCGAACGCCTGGTGAACGCACAGAGGGGAGAACGCCAGGTGAACACACATGGGGGAGAATGTCGAGAGATCCCATAGGGTGGAGAACACCGGGTGAACACATACGGGGAAAAACGGCACGTGAACGCACAGAGGAAAGAACGCTGCATGAACGCACAGAGGGGTGAACGCACAGAGGAGATAAAGTGACGCGAATGCGCAATGGGAGAATGCCTGGTGAATGCACGGGTGGAGGGGAGAATGCCAGTGAACGCACAAGGGGAAAATGCCATGTGAACGCACAAAGAAGGGAGAATGCCAGGGGAATGCACACGGGGAAGAACCAGACAAAGCACACAGTAAAGAAAACGCTGTGGGAATGCACGGGGGAGAGAACGCTGAAAGAACACACAGAAAGGAGAACGCACAGAGGAAAGAACTTCTGGTGAACACACGAGGGTGGATAACACCGGGTGAACGCACAGCGGGGAGAACACCACACCAACACGGGAAATAATGCCGAGGGAACACAAGGGGGCAAATGCCGCACGAACACACATTGGGGGACACCCCGAGACTGGAGTGAGGTGTCCACAAGCCAAGGAACTCTGGAATCACCAGCAGCCCCAGGAAGCTGGGAGACGCGAGCAGGGACCCTCCCCCAGAGGCTTCCAAGGGTGCTAGCCCTGCATACACCTTGCTTCCAGCTTTCAGACTTCTGGCCTCCAGGCCTGGGAGCGCAGTTCCATCATCACCAGTGTGTTGTCATTAGTTAGCGCAGCCCTGGGACACTCAGACAAGCCATACCTCATCCAAGCTGCATCACCTACTCTGAGTGCTGAGGACAAAGCTGCAGTCCCCGAACAGGAGGAGCTGGGGACAGCAACCAGCCCACACTGGCGTGTTCACAGGACCTGCTTTGGCTGCCACTGGGGGATTTGGAAGGACTTGGCTGCAGGGCCACTTTCCTGTGCCCAGGAGAGATGGGCAAGAACGGGGAGGCAGGCGCAGCACTGAGGGTCTGTGGGTCTAAGTCCCCGGGTTGTTGGCCTCCATTCCCATAGGCCTTGCCGCCTGTGGTTTGTGGGTCACCTGAACCAAGACGAAGACAACCTCTTCACTGGTGACTCCTGCGCTGAGACGTGCAGCTTCGCTCCCTTCAGAAGCGTTTCTAGCTGGTGCCACTTGAAGGCTGAATCCAGTCCAGAGCTAACTTGGACCTTGGCGGGCCAGTACTCATTGCAAATGGCTTCTGTCAGATTTGTTTACAAACATGTCCTTCTTCCTCCCAGGGTTCAGACAGGTCATACTTGCTGTATCACCAAAAGTTAGTGCTTCAGGACACTACATACATAACATACGGACATGTACTGTCAGATAGGGAACACTTCTCAGCTGTTACATCAGGTGTAGCCTAAAGCTACCTCCTTACATATTTTAAGTCTGGCCTAAAGATGTTTCTGAACTTCGTGAACTATAACAAGGAGGCGTAAACAGACCGTAGTCTACACTTGTGCCAATCACCAAGTTTTGGCCAATCAAATGTAGCCAGCTATTCAAACCATATTCAAATAAAGCAAACGCCGAGCTGTAGCCAATCCTGCTGTTTCTGTACTTCACTTCCGTTTTCTGTGCATCACTTTCTTTTTTTTCTGTCCATAAATCTTCCACCATGCGGCCACTCTGTAGTTTCTGAGCCTACTTTGGCTCAGAAGGCTGCCTGATTCACACATTGTTCATTGCTCAATTACACGCCTTTACATTTAATTTGGCTGAAGTTTTTCTTTTCTCACAGCCCACCTGCTAGATGTGGCTCTGTCACTGGTGCTGGCCAGAGGGGCATGGAGGGACCAGTGTTCTTCTCCTCACAGGTGCTAGGAAGTGGCTGTGCCTTCTCCACCCTCTTCTCCCTGACTCCTGGCTAGAACTCTAAACCCAGGGTTAGTTACAGCAGCCTGTGACCTCCAATGCAAGAAAAATTACATCTTTATTTTTACTAACCTCGACTTCATATTTAGTATTTCCTTCAATTATGAGTGTAGGCAAAAAAACACAGTAGCTTCAGCAAAACTGTTTTGCTGGCAGTACAAGGCACATTTTCATATCCTATTCCTTGCCATCCTATGTTCTTTGTTTTATGTGTTAAAAAAATCTTATTCTGAGACGACCATTCATCAGGCCACTGGAAGGGTTCATGGCACAAAAAAGATGAAGCCCAGCAATAAGGTGAAAGGGAGATGACAGAGCCACTGGACACAAGGAGATTTGCACCCTGAGTCACCCCATGGAGCACTGATGAGCCTCGGGTCCTGAGTCACTGTGTGGAATGCTGCCCAATACCAGGAGCAACAGCACTGGACAGTGACATCAGTAAGACAAACTTCCCGTGTGTTAAGCTACTGAAATGATGGGAGGTGTTTATCACAGGGCTAGAATCATCCTAATCAGCATGGAGACACACAGGGCTCTGAACGGGAGCCTAGATCTGCAAATTGCACAAGCTTGGTCCAGGAGACCCCTGCAGGCTGCAAAGCTGCTCTCTCGTTTACCTCCTCGGTATCCTAAGGGACCTGGGGTGGTGAAGGGAGTTCTGGGCGAGGAACCTGAGTCAGCCTGAATAGGCCATTCCAACAGTTTCCTCAAGCTCTGCCTTGACCCCTTCCTCGGCCCACCTGCAGCTTACCCTCCAAGGGGCATTATCACCTTGGCCCTTGTCTGCTCCTGCTGTGCAGGCCTCGCTATGGCAGTGCAGCAGCGCCTCTCATGCAGAGGGTCCTGCATGCTGTTCGGCAGTTCTCTTCCTTGTGGAGCCAGATCCGAACTGGAACTCTGCCAGTTCCCAGGAATGTGAACTCCAGTGGAATCGGCTAGGAGGGTGTGACCAAGGCACAGTGGGTGAGGGCTGGAGCTTGGCTAGCAGGCAGGGGGTGAGCAGCTTTCTGACCTGCACCCTGGCACCTCTCACCTGGCCAGGGCTTCTCGGGGAGTAACTGCTGAGGCTTTCAGTCCCCGACACCGGACATGTGCAGGCGCATTTCTAAGGCTTCCTTGCTTGAACTCACTCCTTCTAAGCTGTGGTGTGGACTCTCTCCCCCTGACGCTGTGGCATGGACTTGCTCCTCCTAAGGCTGTGGCGTGGACTCGCTCCTCCTAAGGCTGTGGCGTGGACTCGCTCCCCCTAATGCTGTGGCGTTGACTCGCTCCTCCTAATGCTGTCCCATTTTCCAGACAGGGTCTCACCCACCCCCACTGTTGCCCCCACTGCTTTGATTCAGCCCCTCAGCTGTGAATGGAGTTGGTTCCTCACATCAGATCTCGATAAGACTGCGGCGGGAGCTGGCGTAGAGCAGGGAAAGCCTGGACTTTCTGTCGGAAGGTCGGGGTGGGCAGTGCCGGCCATGGCACCTCCCGGCTCTGTGCACGGGGTGGGCCACCCTGACCGGGCTCCTCACACTACCCGGCCTGCAGCAGTCACCTGGGCCCTGTGAACATGCAGACTGAGCAGCAGGACTGCGCAGGGCCCGCCTTCTGCATTTCTAAACAGCTCCTAGGGGATGCCAATACTGCAGGCCCGCAGCCCATGCTGGAAGAACGCTGGCCGGTGGGCAGCTTTGGATGGCCTTTAAAGTGGGTGGGAGCACCCCTGCTGGGCATGCCCCCCACGGCTGCCCTGACCCCACGGCTGCTGCAGGACCAAGCGAGTGATACCACCAGGAAGTACAGCACACTCCTAAGTGATTCGTCGCCACGGGGACTTCTGGATTCCCACTGCCAGTTCCTGTGGAGTCAGAGAGATCTTAGCTCAAAAGTGCTGACAGCAGGGGCCGACTGGCTGCTGGCCACGAGGGAAGAGGCAGCAGGAGCCGCTCCGCCTGACTGATGGCTCCCAGCACAGGTGAAGTTGGCCCAGAACAGATCAGCATGTCCTACTGAGGGGCAGGAAGGACGCCGAGAAGATCAATCTGAGGTGGAAAAGGTGTACTGCTTGCAGTCTCTTCCTTGCTCCCTGCAGGTTACATTTTAAATGAACGTCAGAGCCATGCAGCCGCTGCCAACTAATTCCCAGCTAAGAAGGTGAACACCAGCATCACCTGGGCCTTCTGCTCTACCTGACCATGCAGCTGGCAAAAAATGACAGCGAGTGCAGGACTGTGACCCAATTGAAGGAATGTGGTTAAAATCTGGGGAGCCAAACACCCCAATTCCAGCCTAACTGGATGTATGCTGTGATTCCCAGCGCTGAGTAGAAAGTGTGGCAGGTGGCTTTGCATCACTGCAAATACGACTGTTTCACTGGCCTGCAGCCTCCCTCCTTTGGTCATAGCCTTGACTGCAGCCAGCGGAGACAGGCACTGCCTCCAGCACAGCCCAAGAGAGCCTAGTTTCCATGGAGGCACGAGAGGGCCCCCTGCCTCCTGCACACTCACATGGCTTCTGCTGCTGGACAGGCACATAAAAGCATGTATACGCTGCCTTGTGTGGAATCCACAGCAGAGGTGCAAGGAGATCTGGGGGTCTTGACCTCCTGAGATTCTTTGGTGGGGGTTGTATAGAGATATTTAAGATTTTTCCTTTCTGAAAACCAGAGACAGCGGGAGGGGGAGATTCTCTGTTCAAGAAATGAAATAGAGAAGCCGAGAGAAGAGGAATGGGGAAGTTGGGTGGCACTGGGTCTACCGGAGAAGCATGGAGAAGCTCAGTGGTACCAGGTCTACTGAAGAGGGATGGTGTGGCTGTGTGGCAGTGGGTCTGTCTGAAGAGGGATGGGGGCACTGGGTGGTACCAGGTCTACCTAAAAAGCATGGAGAAGTTCAGTGGTACCAGGTCTACTGAAGAGGGATGGTGTGGCTGCGTGGGAGTGGGTCTATCTGAAGAGGGATGGGGGCGCTGGGTGGTACCAGGTCTACCTGAAGAAGATGGAGGAGCTATGTGGTACCAAGTCTACTGAAGAGGGATGGTGGGGCTGTGTGGCAGTGGGTCTATCTGAAGAGGGATGAGGGGACTGGGTGGTACCAGGTCTACCTGAAAAACATGGAGGATCTGGGTGGTACCAGGTCTACTAGAGACAGATGGTGTGGCTGTGTGGCAGTGGGTCTATCTGAAGAGGGATGGGGGGACTGGATGGTAGTGGGTCTACCTGAAGAGGGATGGGGGGCCTGAGTGGTATCAGGTCTACCTGAAGAGGGCTAGGGGGCTGGGCGGTAGTGGGTCTACCTGAAGAGGGCTGGGGGCTGGGCGGTAGTGGGTTTACCTGAAGAGGCCAGATCTACCTGAAGAGGGATGGGACTGGGTGGTACTGGGTCTACCTGAAGAGGATGGGGGGCTGGGTTGTACTGGGTCTGTCTGAAGAGGGATGGGGTGCTGGGTGGTACCAGGTCTGTCTGAAGAAGAATGGGGAAGCTGGGTGGTACCAGGTCTACCTGAAGAGGATGTGGAAGCTGGGTGGTACTGGGTCTATCTGAAGACGGATGGGGGGCTGGGTGGTGCCTGGTCTACCTGAAGAGGGGTGGGGGGCTGGGTGATGCCCAGTCTACCTGTGCTCCACAGCCCCGGTGCTCACAGCACTGTGTGCATCCCCTTTGAAAGCCATCTGTCCTCTCTGAGAAGCAGGAAGCAGCAGGGACCACATTCCTCCCATCACCCAGGTATTCCCAACCCCTGGCTCACTGTTCCTCCCCCAGAGCAGGAACTCCGCAAATAGTTGCTGAATAAACAAGTGAACCAATGAATGAAATAAATCAAGGTGAAACCCACTGGGAAGTCCAAGAGTTGCCAGGAATAGCAGGGTGACCACACTCCTGCTGGGAGGTCTCCCACACCGTGATGCCCATATGCGTGCTGCCCACACCATGGAAGCATAGAACAACTCCGTGTGTGGAGCAGGCACCCCTCCAGAGCACAACTCCGGGTGTGGAGCACACACCCATCCAGAGCACAACTCCAGGTGTGGAGCACGCACCCATCCAGAGCACAACTCCGGGTGTGGAGCACGCACTCCTCTGGAGCACAACTCTGGGTGTGGAGCACGCACCCATCCAGAGCACAACTCCGGGTGTGGAGCACGCACCCCTCCAGAGCACCTGTACTTTTCCCTTTAGGACGTACAGGACACTGGTCAAAGAATTTCCATCCAGGAACCAGCTAGGACTCCCAGGGTCTGTCTCTTCAGGCCTTTCCCACTGCCTTTCCATCATCCCCCACAGAGCACCCGTGGCCCCGCAGCCTGCAGTCACGCTGTCCTCCCATTCAGCAGTGTGCCCGACAAAGCCTAAATTTCTGTGGCGGGCCTTTGTTCCCACCAGCACCAGGCTGTGCTTGCCTTTCCTGTGCTGTGCATGCTTTCAAATTGAGTCCTCTGGCTTCTCTCCCCACTCTCTCCCACATGATTGCTGCAGGTTTTGCCAATGCTTCTTCCTTCTCCATCTCTAGCACCTTGGCATGGTCCTTGAGGCCTTGAACCCCTTTCCCATGCTGCCCACTCCTGTTCACAAGCTGTGTGCCGCCCCACTGTCTCCACCCACCACTGCTGCATGCCCAGGTCATTGCCTGCTGTCACTGCTGTCACCATCCACCCCACCTGAAGGCCCAACCCACTCTCCCCACCAACTCCTGATGCCAGCTCACCTCCCTGCCCAGCCCCCCTCTCCCTACCAACTCCTTAATGCCAGCTCACCTCCTTGCCCGGCCCCGCTCTCCCCACCAACTCCTCAGTACCAGCTCACCTCCCTGCCCGGCACCCCCCTCCCCACCAACTCCTCCTGCCAGCTCACCTCCCTGCCCACCCCCCCCCACCAACTCCTCCTGCCAGCTCACCTCCCTGCCCGGCTCCCCCTTCCTCACCAACTCCTCCTGCCAGCTCACCTCCCTGAGCGGCAGGCTCCAGCGGACACATGGCTTTCTCGAGGTGTGAGTTCATGAACTGGGGCCTGTGGATGCTCCTCTTGCTCTCTTACTACCTGGATTGGATGAAAATCTGCTTGAATGTCTTTATTACTGGCTAGTGAATCCTAATGCATTGGCTTTCTGAGTATATCTTACTTTAGTCCATCTTGCATTTTGCCAATGGTTTCTCCTAGTCAACCTCCGAATCAAGGTGGATATCTTTCTTAAGCTAGAATATGTGGAATAAAAGCCTCTTTTATTCAGGAGTTTTCTGAATGTTCCTCTCCGCTGAGGACCCCTACTCTGTCCCGGAACCCACACTTTAGGGCAAGATGCCAGGTTCTTTCCCTGCCCCCACAGCTTTCCTAGCTGTGGGATGCGATGTAAGCAGCTTTCTCAACTGCTCATCAGCAATGGGCTATTATTAATTTTAAAATAGCCCTTCCTGGGCAATAGAGCAAGAATTGTTTTTCTCTCTCCCCCTTTTTTTCTTTCTTCTTCTTTCTTTCTCAAAAAAATAAAAAATAAAAAATAAATAAAAAATAAATAAAATAGCCCTTGCATAAAATTATTGATTCGTGTGGTTTTTCTATGAAACTCAAAGCTTAGTTGCATTGTGCTTGTCTGGGATTTCCTGTTTCATTTTGGCCCACTGCCCAGCAAATCCCCCATGCAAAGCACATGAGAAACTCTTGTAAGATAACGAAGCCACGAGGGTGAGCACCGGGCAGTGTTGATGGTCGCCTTTTGTGTCTGTCCTTGGTGCACCAAGCAGTTTATGGAGGACTCGACAGTCGGGGAGAGCTGGCTGGGGCCGGGGCCTGGGTCTCAGTGTCTGCCTGGCCATGGACCTGCAGGACCGCTGGCATGTGGCGGATTCTCCAGTGACTCCCAAAGGAATCAGTGTCTCCTCACTGGCATCTCATTTGGGGCGAAACCAACATAAGATGGCACACACACAGCAGAAGAGCCGTGCACTCAACATCCATTATGTCACAGTTCTGCCTCCTGCTGTCCTATTTGAGGGGACTTCTGTGGTAAGCTAGAGGGAGAAAAGCAAACACGCCCTGCTACATTGCATCCGCCATAGAAACTCTGAGAGGAGACTGCTCCGTGAGACCACAGTGGGGAGGTAGGATGCTGAATACAAGGCTCCACCCTCATTCATGGGCACACAACCTTATCAGGACCTAGGCAAATAGCTGTAGATTTGTGCAGCATCCCATGAGTTCCCTGAAGCATAAACATCAGTGCAGCAATGTGACTTCTCTCTCCCGTGCTCAAGGACGTGCTCTCATCCTTGGCTGTTCAAGACGGAACACTGCCTGCTCACTTAGCCCTTTCCTTGAACCGCTGCCTCCCTCTGGGTGACAAGCTCTGCTCAGCTCAGCTCAGCTCAGCTCAGCTCAGCTCAGCTGCCTGCAAGTGCAGCTTCTGGAGGCTCCCAGAGGACACTTTCCCTCCTGCCGGGCAGACACAATCCACAGAAGCACCCCTGTTCTCCCTGCCACCGCCAGCATGGGAAGCAGGAGAGAGAAGAAAACAAATTGTTGTGAAAACATGTTATCACAGCATCACAAAAATACATGCTATAGGGAGCTAGAAACACCACCGTAACTCAGACTGACGGGGGATCCGTCAGTCCCCCTGCACGCCAGCAATGAAGCTTCTCCGGATGAACTCTGCAGCCTCGGAGGCTGGCCTTAGGCGGGGACAGCCAGGGCAGCCTGCGTTCCTCACTCTGTGGACAGAGGCTCGTCCCAGTCCTCCGCAGGGACCCACACAGCAGAAACCTGTGCGTTGGCTGTTAGGGCACAACAAACACACATCCTCCTCGCTTTGGTCTTGTGGCTGCATTTCACTTCAGTGTGAATATGTTAAGTGTGCACATGAATGGACTTGACAGATTCTACAAATGAAAACACTGTAACGCTTTGAAACATGGTAAGATTTCCTTCCCTCTCTGTTCCCTCCCTCCCTTCTTCATTTCAGGGTGTTAGGCCCCAGGGGAATGAAGAACTGTGACAGTGGAGGATGGCAGAGGCCTGGCAGGGCATGTCAGCACTCAGGGGGAGGTGGCACCCCCATCTACAGGGTAGACAGCAGCACAGCCCAGTAGCATACACACAGATAAAATAAGTAAAGACAGAGGGTGTCAGGTTTATCAATATCAGGGAAAGTTACAAATATGGACAGAAAGAAAACTAGAACGGTCTCTGCAGTATAAGATTAGAATTAAGAGCATTGGTGTGAACCCATGGCTTGGAGTATATGTGGATCAATGTGGAAATGAATGCAGACATCCATGTGTGTGCAGGGTGGCCCTTCCCTCCTGGGGCTGCGGCCGGCTCCGGCTTTGGGAAGCACACGAGCTAGAACGCACTGTAATGCCCAAGAGTAAGAAGGGCTCAAACATCGGCCCAGAGGTGAGAAGACGAACCAGACACCAGGCTGGGGGGCTCTCACTGGCCAAATGCGGCCTATTTAAGCCATAATGAAAGCAATGGATTTTAACTCACAGAATGAAATAGGAAGCAACTCCAAATCGACTTAAATTCCTAAATGAGGAATGGAATATTTACACAACTTCCGAGTCCTATTAATTACAAAGAAGAAATGAAAACCTAATGCTGGAGAAGCTCACAGACCTGGACCCAGTGAGGATCGCACGCCATCTAACAAGATGCCACAGGGAGAACCTCCAAGTGCTTACCCTAGAAGTGTGCCCCGAGGAAACGCCAGGCGAAGCTAAGCTGCGGGCCAGTCTACAGAACAACCGCCTGCAATCTTCACAAGTGCCAGGGCCACAAAAGCCAAGAAGTCTCAGGGAGTGTTCCAGACTGCAGGAGACCATGGGGCGCAACAACCAAATACCCTGTGGGTCCTGGGTGGAGGCTTCTGCATCAAAGGAAATTGTTGAGACAACTGGTGACAGTGAAATGAGGTCTGTGGATGGGTGACAGTGATGCACCAGGCCCATTTCGTGATCCAGGTGGTTATGCTGTGAGGTGTAAGAGAACATCCATTGTAGAAAACGTGCCCTAAGTATCTAGGGGTGATGTGAATCATGGCGGCAACTTACTTTCAAATGTTTTAGGGGGAAAACAATTCTTTGCACCATTCTTACAAATTTCCTGTAACCTTAAATCTTTTTAAAAGAAAAAGAAATACGGAATCAGGTGTCCAAGCATCTAGGAAGAAGCCTCACTTGACTAAGGGATGGGGCCGGTAGGGGAGCTTACTTGTCGCCACACTCTGGTTCCAGATTTTGGCTGTTTCCACCTATTCTGTTCATGTTGGTAGCAAAATCTGTGTCTGTGCATACTTGTTTTTTCTTGGGAATGGAAGCTGTCCAGGAAGCCCTGCATGAAACCATATGTTATCACTTCATCTGCCCCTAAAAAGGAGAACGCGAGGAACAGCTTAGCGAGCGCCCAGGGAGGTCAGGTGTGTGGGAGCCTGTGTGTACCGAGCAGACGATGTTGACTCACAGTGGATGTATTAGTCAGGGTTCTCCAGAGAAACAGAACCAATAGGATGTGTGTGTGCAGGGCCATCAATCTATTTTAAGGAATTGGCTCATGTGACTACGAAGGCTGGCAAGTCCAAAATCAGTAGTTAAGCCCAAAGGCTGCGTGCTGGAGAATTCTCTCTTGCTCAGGGGAGGTGAGTCTTGTTGTATTCAGGCGTCCACTGACAGGATGAGGCCCATCCATGTTAGGGAGGGCTCTCTGCTCCACTCAAATCCACTTACTCGAGTGCTCATCTAGTCCAAGAGCACCCTCACAGAAACTTCCAGAATAATGTTCAACCAAATATCTGGGCACCCCAAACCCAGCCAAGTTGATGCAGAAAATTAGCCACCATGTTGAATAGAAAATCTAAAAGGAAAGTGAACAATTTTACTGGGCTATATTTTTACGTTATAATTCCATTATTTTAATACAAATGTGTTAAACTGCCTGAACTTCATAGCTATGGCCAAGTGTAAATGCAATGATATGTTCCCAACATCCATGCCCCTGCTTCCTGCATTACCATGTGTCAGAAATGGTCCAGTGACTCACAGCAGCAGAAAAGATAACACAAAAGAAGCAACTCGCCTGGCCCCCGTGTAAAAGTTAGCTACCAGTCTGCTGAAATTAAAATGAGTAGAAGACATACCACATTCTTAAGCAATGGACCAACCCTTTCATAGGGAGATTGCTAACTAGAGAAAAATCACTGATAAAAGGAAAAGGCATCCCATCAGACAGGAAAAGAGCGAAAGTTTTCATGAACGAGCAAGGCCAGGCCGGGCACGGTGGCTCACGCCTGTAATCCCAGCACTTTGAGAGGCTGAGGTGGGCAGATCACAAGGTCAGAACTTAGAGACCAGCCTGGCCAATATGATGAAACCCCATCTCTACTAAAAATACAAAAATTAGCCAGGCGTGGTGTTGCGCACCTGTAGTCCCAGCTACTCAGGAGACTGAGGCAAGAGAGTCACTTGAACCTGGGAGGCGGAGGTTGCAATGAGCTGAGATTGTGCCACTGCACTCCAGCCTGGGCGACAGAGTGAGACTCCGTCTCAAAAAAAGCAAGGCAAACTTTATAACACAGCTCGGTTCCGCCATCCACACTTTCGACTCCTCTGCACATCTGATTTTGATCACCACAGCCACACTAGGGACAAAGAGAAGTGACAGCATTGCCAGCCACAGCATTTAGAGAAGAGGAAAGAGCTCCTAAATTTTTATTGAACAAGCCCTATCACTTCAGTAAAAACAAGCTGCCATCTGCCTGCTAGAGATCACCTTAGAAAAATCATCCGTGTGTGTGTGTGTGTGTGTGTGTGTGTGTGTGTGTAAAACTGTCGTTTGTTAAGTGTCATTAAACAAAGAACCTTCACAAGGCACCTGGGAGGCCATAGAGAATGGGTTCTCACACCTAGATGCCTGGTAACAAAAAAGACTACAAAAAACACAACTTTGCACAAAGGCATCACAATGTGACACAAAAACACGCTTCTGCAAGTGCATTTGACCAGCCACTGCCCGTCCCACCCTGGACTGGCCTCACCCTTTTTATTCATCCTGTAGCCAAAGACAGTCATCTCAAAACAGTGAAGAAATCCTCTCGTATTTTCCGCTTACAAGCCTTTGTCCTCCTTTACCCCCCGAATATGCAGTTTACTATGGCACACATATTCCCATTGCAATGCCCTGTGCCCAAATAAATATCATTTTATTTTATAGAGCCTGTCTGTCATTTAGGTGGATAAGCTGAAATTTTCAATTACTTCAGTCAATTAATGCCCTCTTTTTTTTTTTTTTTTTTTTTTTTGAGATGGAGTCTCGCTCTGTCACCCAAGCTGGAGTGCAGTGGTGCAATCTCAGCTCACTGCAACCTCTGCCTCCCAGGTTCAAGCAATTCGCTGTCTCAGCTTCCTGAGTAGCTGGGACTACAGGCACCTGCCACCATGGCCAGCTAATTTTTGTATTTTTAGTAGAGACGAGATTTCATCATCTTGGCCAGGCTGGTCTTGACCTCATGATCCACCCACCTCGGCCTCCCAAAGTGGTGGGATTACAGGCGTGAGCCACCGTACCTGGCCTAATTCCTTCCATTTTTAAAGACAGCTTCCATTTTTTATTTATAACTATAAGGATCCTAACTGCTAATCATATATGTTGATCATGTTTACATGTTTATGTTGGGGACATTATTATAAATGTGAAAAAAGTTTCTATAAATGGGATTATGGATTACTCACTCACACACATGAAAAGCACGGTGCTCCGAGTTATAGTGATCCTGTTTTGCTGGTGTTTGCCTGATATCTTCCACCTCATCTCTCATCATTGGCAAGTTGCATCCCACTGACCCCACATCACAAAAACCACTTGATTTCCTGGCATTGTCACAGGTTAGATTCTCCGTTGTAACAAAATGTTACTCATTGACTTAAGTAGAATGATTAACTTGGAGGAGACTCCAATCACCCCGAATAGAGGCCACTCAAATAGCTCTTCCCATAGCTGGGTTTGTTCTGCTCTAAAACATTCAGAGAAAAACCAATCGGGTGACATTCCAGTTTTGATTAATAAGGTACCAAGCCCCTGACTATTGGGAGCATCTTGGTGACTGGCTGAATCTTCTAAATTTAACCAGTGCATGGCTTTTGATGTATATTGTTATCTTTGGGCCATTGCTGACCGTCTCTCCTCAATTCAGGTTAAACATTTTCAAAACACCTACCATGCCCAAGTAGCTGTGCTGAGTGCAGGGGCAGCACGGGGAGCCCATGCCTCAGGGTGCAGCCTGAGACATACAGTCATCAAGACAGCAGAGCAGGTGGTGACAGGTACCAACCACCAAAGCGGTACACACCAGGTCCAATGTCTTTGCTAGTAAAAATAGACCACTGCCACTCTGCAGACTTTTTCAGTCTTAAAAGCGGGTAGGAAAAAGTTATTGCAGTAATCCTTGCTCCCTCAAACAAAGGGAATGTAAATACCTAAGAATGCACAGGTCTGAAATGTGAAAAGCACATCAGCATAAAGTCAATACAGCATTTAATGGATCTTAACTTTATCCATCTCAAGCTTTCTAATAACTTACTATCATCTGCTCCTGAAATGTTAATTCTGTCCTTTTTTTCTAAAATAAACGGAAAGCTCATTACAGTTACTCAGAAAAAAATAGAATTATCATCGAGAAACATTACATAAAACTGCAGCATTTCTCATCATCTGTCAGAGATTTTGCTTCAGATAAGAAAACCCTCGCTACCGCCCCTTCTATGGGAAATGTAGCTCATCCAATGAACAACCTATGTTCTATAGACGCACAGATATTGACTTAGTATCTGTGATTCTATCCTGGTAAATTCATGAGCTAGAGCTTGTAAGGAAAACTAGCATTTTAACTTCTGAGTCTTTTCCAGGCTTCTGCAGTGATATGTCTAGCCAATATAGCTGAATTTTGAAAATATTTTACAATGCCTAGTTGTCTTAGGATGTGGATTAAATTATTTTTATTCCTGATCCAAAGTTCACAGAAACAAAAAGTAAAAACAGGCCATTTGTGTGTTTTCTTCATCCGGGCGTGGTAAGAAGCCAACAGCAGGCATCTTCTGCCCGGACCGCCATGTCACACGCTCATTTTTTGTTGCTGTTGTTGCCCAGGCCGGAGTGCAGTGTTGTGATCTCAGCTCACTGCGCCTCTGCCTCCCGGGTTCAAGCGATTCTCCTGCCTCAGCCTCCCAAGCAGTTGGGACTACAGGCGCCTGCCATCATGCCCGGCTAATTTTTGCATTTTTAGTAGAGACAAGGGTTTCACTGTGTTGGCCAGGCTGGTCTTGAACTCCTGAGCTTGGAATCCACCTGCTTTGGCCTCCCAAAGTGCGGGGATTACAGGTGTGAGCCACCATGCCTGGCCTCTCTTCTCTATTTTATTCATTTTTTTCACTCCGTCACCAGAGAACACAGGCTTAGAGCCAATGTGCCTGAGACACAGGGGTGCACTCGTGGAGCAGAAGCAAGTTGGGCAAAGTCTGGGCCTCTGTAGTGTGATGTGGCCATTAGCGTCCTCAGGTCGTTCCCCGCAGCTGCTGCCTCCCTTTCTTCAGGTTCCAGGGAGACTCCCCTGGCCGTCTTCATAACCCTGACCTCCTCCCTCCCTCCCTCCAACCTACCACCATCAAATGCAACAGCTATGCTCCTCTTTTCCCTTACTGTCTGTCATCCTGCACCAGAGTAAGCTCCCAGAGGAAAGAGATCCCTCATGGCCATGGCCCAGTGCCTAGGAGAGAGGTGGCTCATGGAAAGTGTTGAAAAAACTGTGGAATGAATCAATGAACAGCTCTTGGTTTAATGGTAGGAGACGTACAGGCCTCACCTCCACTGCACAGGCCTCATCTACACCATCCAGACCTCACCCCACTGTCCAGACCTCACTTCTCCCACCAGGCCTCTACCCAGTCATCCAGGCATTTTCCCTGCCATCTAGCCCTCACCTCTGCTGCCCAGCCCTCACCTACACCATCCAGGCCTCATCTACGCCATCCAGGCCTCACTCCTGCTGCCCAGCCCTTACCTCCGCTGCCCAGCTCTCACCTCTGCCGTCCAGCCCTCACCTTCGCTGTCTAGTCCTCACCTCCGCTGTCCAGCCCACACTTCCACCGTCCAGCCCACATCTACAATGTGCAATTCACACCTCCACTGCTCAAGCCTCATCTATGCCATCTAGCCCTCACCCATGCCATCTGGCTCTCACTCACACTGCCCAGCACTCACCTCCACCATCCAGGCATCATTCTTGCCATCCAGTCCTCACCTACACTGCCCAGCCCTCACCTCCCTATCCACCCACCACCTCTGCTGTCCCGTCCTTGCCTCTGCCACATCACCCACATCTACCCTGTACAGTCCTCCCCTGTGCCATCCAGCTGGCACCTTCGTTGTAACACAACAAGAGCTGGAAGAGTGGAGGCCCCGGTCCCTGGGCGTGGTGGCCCAGAGCTGCCTAAGACTGCGGAGAACTCTTAAGGGCCAACCACGGAGCTGGGTGTTGACATCCAATGGAACTTGCTAAACTAGATGAGTAGAGCACTCCAGGCCACCCAAACTGTGTGGAGAATCCAGGCCCGAAGATGGGCCATAGGGGAGTCAGTGGAGTCACTGCCACCAGGGCGGGTGGAGTTGAGGGAAGATCCCTGAGCCGCCACGCTGGGGCTGGAGGCATGATCGGGGAGCAGAGAGCTATGGTTGATTATGGAGAGTGGCACAAACACGGTGCCAACACCCAGCATTGACAGTCAGGTGGGGTGGCCGTCAGTCATGGCCCAGACAGGAAACTGAGGCTCTGAACTAAGTCAATAAGGAGAAGGAGAAACTGAATATAATTAAGAATACTTTCATAATTTAGGCAAAATTGAAAAAAAAAGTTTCGAGTTCACTTTGAGGTTTGTATCTGGAATAAGTGGATGGTGATATCATTTGCTGACATAGAGGCGAAAGTCTCAATGGAAAGATAAGATACCCAGGCCGGGCATGGTGGCTCACGCCTATAATCCTAGCACTCTGGGAGGCTGAGGCAGGCAGAGCACCTGAGGTCAGGAGTTCTAGACCAGCCTGACCAATACAGTGAAACCCCGTCTCTCCTCAAAATACAAAAAATTGGCCACGTGTGGTGGAGTGAGCCTGTAGTCTCAGCTACTCAGGAGGCTGAGGCAAGAGAATCACTTGAACCCAGGAGCCAGAGGCTGCAGTGAGCTGAGATCACACCACTGCACTCCAGCCTGGGCGACAGAGTGAGACTCTGTCTCAAAAAAAAAAAAGTACTTAGTACTTAGAACTAGATTCCTAGTTCTGAATATGACACAATTGCTAGTGTTAGTAATTCAAACACATAATAATCTTGCACTACTAGCTTGGAGGGCGGCATTGCTTTCTAGTGACAAAGCATTGCCCCGTCCTGGGCAAGAGAAACGCTCTCGGGCACAGCAACGCGCCGCTAAGGGGCTGCTCTGGAGGAGTTTCATGGGCACTCGTTTTCTTTTCTCGCTTTTATCTACGGTGTATTTCCACCGTAAGTTCCTCTCACCCCTGTGGCCTCGTTCCAGGGTCCTCTTTTCCACGGTGCCACAGAGACGCTCCAGGCAGAGGCCTGTCCTGGCCGAGCCCCAGGCCGGCTGCCCCTCCTGGCTGCTCTGCATCCTGAGATGTGCCTGCTCCTCTGTCCCCATGGGAGACACTCGTACCCCCAGCTCTGATCCCAGAGCCCGGCCTCCTCCTCCTTCCACACATACAAGCCTCAGACCCCACTCACGTGGGAGGCCTTTCTCTACCACCTCTGCCAAGTGTTACAGTGAGAACCATGTGGTCAGAGTTGCATCTTCCCGAGTTGAATCTGGAAAATGCGCATGACCTCCTTGTTTAATGATGTAAAAAAAACACGTGCTTGGACCTGATCTCCGTCACTGAACCCTGAATGCTGACTCTTCCCCTTCTCCTGTCTCCTGAGGCTCCTGGTGCCTTGTACTACGTGACCTGATGCAGGTTATCAAACGCTTATGCTAATGAGCTCTAGGTCAAAATAGAAGTATCAAGGGATCCAAGCATTAGCCTGTGCCCGTGCTTTGTACCGCCGGCCCCTCTCGAGTGCGTTCTTCCACTTAGCCGAGGTGACAATGGCAGGAAACCGGCAACTGGCGTTCCATGTTTTACTCCACAGCCCACTCCTCCCACCAGGATGTGCCCCTGTTAGCGACCCAGTCCCCTCTCAAATGCTCAGATTCATGTAATAAATACATGCTACTTAAAACACAAGGGCTTGTTTAAAAACCACAAAGGCAGCTGACCGAAGACACTCTCTCAGAGGCTGCTTTCCTTGATCCCCCAAGGCTATAGAATCAATGCAATTTGAAAAGGAAGTCTGTTCAAATCCACCAGCTCATCTGGGAATAATGAAGATAAAACCCTAGCCTTGAGCCCTGTGTTTGCAAAGTGACTCAAAGAAAAAAAGAATTGCCGTCTTTTAAAGGACACCAGGCTTAAGGGTCCACACCCTGAAGTACACCCACTGCCTGAGCACACGGAGCAAATGCAGGAAATCATGCCTTTCCAGGGGCAAATCAAATCAGATCTCGACCCTTTCCCAGGCATCCAAACACAAACCATCAGTCCTGCCCTGTCAAGCTGACAGAAAAACACTGGAGACAGAAAGGAGCTCAGAGAAGGGCAGAGGGACAGTGAGAGCATGGGCATCCTGGACCCTCGGGCTCCACTGGCCTTCCCCACAGCTGCAGAAGAGGGCTGAGCGTCTCCCTCTACTACAGAAGAGACAAAATAAAGGGACAGCTTCCATCAAATCCCTGATGGTCTCAGTCTGTCTGTCTGAAGGAGCTGTCAGGCCTGGCCAGGTGTCCCTGAGCTCGTTCCTGAGGGGCTGAGGGCCTTCCTGAATCTCTGTTAATGCTTGTGGGGGAGGCAGAGGCCACTCAGTCTGGGATCAGGGCTGTGACACCTGCTTTCTCACTGTCCTTTCTGCCTGGTGAACCTTTGTCTCTCTGTGAACATTTTGTATTTCAGATTGTCTGGTAGACACTATGAAGCGAGGTTTTGGTTTGAGCCAATTTGAAAATCTCGTCTTTAAAACGGCGAGTAAAGCCATTCACAGGCATTGATACAGCTGTTTTGTTAATTTTTTTTGTAAATTCTGCTGACGATACGGTTGTTTTGAGGATTAAATATTCCACGTGTTGAACACAATCCCTGCCACACAGTAAATTCTATTTTAAATATAAGTTAAATAAAACATAAATAGGATATTAAATAAATAGGATGTTAATGTGATTAAGACAAACAGAGAAAAGGATTTAAAGAGAGCAGAGGCCAGGAGACCCAGAGAAGACAATGCCAACAGGTGGTCTTAACAACACCTGGAAAGCACCGCCCTGCACAGCCCCGACGCCTCAATCCACAAGCGAAATCCCTGCACGGCAGGCCGAGACCGTGGGTGCAGCAGTCTGCCTAACGCGAGAGCCACGTCATCACGTATCTAGAAAGAAAGGGCGCCTCCCGGTTCTGGAACACATGATGTAGGCCTGGCACATATCACTGGGGACTCTATTTACATTTCTAAATACTTATCAGTGCGTGGATCTGGCTACCCTCTGATAAGAAGGAAGCGAGGCCTGACAGAAACTAACCTTCCAGTAACCCAGAAGAGTCTGCTTGATGGAGACAGGGGCTGGCTGCTCTGTGAATACACCCAAATCTCTTCAGGCAGGAGCGGCAAAGTCACCATTCCAGGACACGCCTGTGACCACACCAGGCCTCCGACAAGGGAGCAGCTGGCCAGGAAATGATGTCCTAGGGCTCTGGCCACCTGAAACAGGAGCACTCTGCGCTGGGGACACCCCGCAGGCCCACCAGGCACTGGCTCCTGCCATGCGCAGAGCTCTTTGTCCCAACAGGGTCCCCACACCAAGAAGGCAACAAGCTCCGAGGGGAAACGGGGCAAGAGGGTCCCCTGGATTGGTGCCATCTGCCTAAACTCCAAGCACGCCTGCCTGATCTACCTGGGCACTGAAGAGCTTAATGGAGAAGAAAAAAATGATCTGTGAGCTTTGTTATCCCAAGCACAAAGCAGCCACTCAGGCGTGGGAGAGCTCCTTTCTCCCATGAACTTCACACGCACGCCATCTCTACATGGACTACAAAACCCAGTTCACAGGCATGGAAGGAAAACAGCAGAGCAAACACAAAGGCTTGCTGTTCAAAAGCAAACATGAGACTTCATTTTGGAGTTGTTTTATAGAAAGCTGCAGTTTGTGAATTTTTCTTGCTTTTTAAAACACAGAAAGGTTCCCAAACATGGGCATCAATGCTTGGCCTTTTTAGGTGGGGGATAAAAGACTGGGCCATCTTCACAGAGCTGCAGACCCCGGCTCTCGGTGCCCCCACCTGCCAGCCAGACTTCCTTCTTGGGGGGCGGCTCCTGCCCCGGCTCAGTGCAGTTCTGCAGCTTCTGGTCTTGCTTAGTGAGGCACAGTTCTATCTGACCAATTGTCTGTACTTCCTCATCCTAAAAATAAACAATGAAAGACACTTTAGAATTCAGATCTTGGGTTATCATCAAGGTCTTATGATCATGAACTTTTAGAACTTGAAGATAACAAAAGCAGAGGCTCTGCAGCTCAGGTTCTGGGTTCCAAGGACAGACCCCTTCATTTAGCAGGAGGCTGCTGCACACTGAATTGGCGCAGGCGGCCCCAGGTGACTGCTTGTGGGCAGTGGAGCTGGGCTTGGGGCCTGGGCCTCCTGGTCACCACCAGAGGCCAGCCTGGTAGCCCTGTTGAAAAGCCTCTGCTTTTATCTTAGAGAAAATTAATAAGCAATTTCCACATCTACAAAGACACACACAGATACAACAGCACACAACATACCTATCAAGATATTAGGAGAAGAAATGGGTTTTATAGGCCAAAAAGGCAACAGTACCCTATTGCTAAAAGAACAGGTACACTCTTGATAAAGATGAGCAAGAAGACAAACCCTGTCCTAGCATGGTGTCAAGGAACCATGCCTGCTCACATAGACACACATGTGTGCCCACAGCCCACATGCACAGACGCACAGGCCTGTGTACACATACAGAACAGGGCCATACAACCACACATCACACACATAGCACATACTCACGTGCACATGTTCACAGGCACATGCACAAAGATGCACAGGCCATGTACACACAAACACCCACACACACTGCACATGCACACAGATGCACAGGCCACGTACACACTCACACATGCCCACACACACTGCACATGCACACAGATGCACAGGCCACATACACACACCCACACACACTGCACATGCACACACATGCACAGGCCATGTACACACACACACCCACACACACTGCACATGCACACAGATGCACAGGCCATGTACACACACACACATGCCCACACGCACTGCACAGGCACACAGATGCACAGGCCATGTACACACACACGCCCACACGCACTGCACATGCACACAGATGCACAGGCCATGTACACATACACGCCCACACGCACTGCACATGCACACAGATGCACAGGCCCATGTACACACACACATCCCCACAAACAGCACATGCATGCATATATGGACATAAATGTACAAATACAAGTCTGCCGCTGGGAACTGCATGGTGAAGACAAGGCACTCAGGAAAGGAGAACTTGTCTTCTCGAGAAAAAAAGGAAGACAAAACGTAACTGTCTAACCTGGCTTGGCGGAAGGCAGTGGATTTTGGGTATCACTCTATATACTCTGGCAAGGGCATCTTTAAAATCTGCAACCTGATATTAAATAAAAGTGCATTAGAAATTAAACTTCAACGGAAAAGACCTGAGAGTGCAGCAGTCACAGTGTCCTGCTGTCCCCTGGCTGGCAGGGACACAGCCAGCGTGGGTGTGAGAATGAAGCCCCCCACCCCCCACCAGCGAAGCAGGGCATGCCGGCAGCCTGGGCATCATCCCAGACCACAGGCTGCTCACACAGCTGTTTACTCTCTGCTCCTGTTTCTCTGGAGGGCAGAGCTCGCCTCCTCCCAGGGTCTCTCTGGGCCCCACCCACTCCTTCCCGGGCTGTCTCACCTGAAACGCCACCTGCCACAGCCACCCTCAACCACAGACTCCTACGCCGCCTTTCATGGCCCGCAAAGCTTTCTCACCCTCACTCTCAAGCCTCTCTCTCTCCCGGCCTCCTCCCCCTGGTGAACACATTCTCCTTCACAGAAGACAGACCCTGGGACCCCTCACCTGCTGGTCCCAAACTGCACACCTAGACCTCTGTGCTGCAACCTCCTCACGGACGAGGGCTCCTCCCCACTCTGCTGAGGGAGGGCTCCCCTGCTGCTTCTGCCTCCAGCCTCTGAGAAACCTAGGAGGACACTTGCATCCTCTCGGCCTCTTGCTCTAGCTTTGGGGGCACTGAGCTGGGGTTGCTCCAGCAGGAGCCTTTTGCCCCTTGCCTGCCTGCCCAGATCGTCTACTGCTTCCAGGAAGCTCTCCCGTGGGCCTCCTGAGTGCCTGCTCCCCTGATGCCCTGCTGCCAGCTGCCATTCCTGCCCCAGCTCCACGGCCTCCTTCTCTTCTTTCCCTCACAGTAAGGTTTCACTGCCTTCCATTGGAAGCCTTCTTTTCCACCCATGGATTCCCTCCCATCCACACCTCTCTTCCTGGACTTCGCAGAGAGCTGTCCCAACAGGGTCTGATCACCCTCCTCTTGCCAAGTTGCTGATACCAGCACATGTCACTCCTATGGAGGCTCCAGGCAGGACCTGTCTCTCCCATCGCCTTGTCCCAAACGGCCAAGTCCAAGCTCCCCACACTGCCCCTTCCTCTCCAGCTGCATGGCCATAGGCCCAGATTCCTCCACCATGTGGCCTGCTTGGAGGGGCTCTGTCCCTCTCTTTCCCCAGCACCAGGCAACCACAGCAACAGGCAAAGACCCCAGCCTGCTCAGAGCTCAGCGCTGCTGGAGGATGAGGTCCTCATGCCTACGGCTCGTACCCGGCCACTTCCCAGCCCTCCTGCTCTGCCCCTGAGCCCCTTCAAAAGGCAACTCCTGCCCTATCTCCCTGCCCCAGCTCCGCTCTACTGAGCCAACCCTGCCAGGGCCTGGTCAGGCTGCAGGTCTCCAGCTCAGCAACGTATTTCCCAGGAGATGTCTGGGTCGGCAGCTCTCCTGGGCGCTCCCGCAGCCCCAGTTTTCCCATAAAACAGACGAGTGGACAAGTGGCTGGATGCTGCATGCAAAAGCAGAAAATCTCTCCTGACAATAAATCAAACTCCTTTCAAAGGACACCACCCTGAGTATCCACCTAACCAACCGCCATTAGCCCATGGAAGCAGCCCAGCAAACAGGTGGTCGCTGTGGCTCTGACCACCACTGCAATCAGCTCCCCGAACACCAAGATCAGGGCAAACTCGGCAAGCATATCCCCTGTCTATCCGCACAGGAGTCCAGGCGAGGATGGTGAGAGCCCTGCAAGCGCTCATCTCACGGCTTCCTGGGGTTGTGAGGGGGATGGTTCTGGAAAGGGCTGACAGACTCCTTCCTCAAGTCCCCCGCTCCCCCCACTCCGGCAAAACGGCTGCACAGGCGAGCAGACATCACTGAGAGCAGACCCTGCTGCTGATTTATGTCACAAACTGTCAAGATAACCAAAATAATTGTTCAACATCCAGCCATCACCCAAAACTGCTGAAGTTAGTGACTTTCAACCTTTTTCTAAATCCACAACCTGTGATAAATATGAGAATTATCTCGAAGAATCTGACACATTTCTGTAAGGCGAGGGTCTGCAAACATTTTCCGTAAAGGTCCAGATAGCAAATGCCCCGGGCTTTGTGGGTGCCGCGTCAGCCTCTGCTGCAGCTACACCACGGGAGCACAAGCACCCCCAGGTAAGAAAGGAATATAACCTTGTTTCCAAAACTGGCAACCAAGAGTTGAAAACAACTACTTTTTCTTTTCTTTTTCTAAGAGATGTAATCTGGCAATCTGGCTGTCACCCAGGCTGGAGTGCAGTGGGGAGACCATAGCTCATTGCAGCCTCAAGTTCCTGGGCCCAAGCAATCCTCTGACCTCAGCCTCCTGAATAACTGAGACCACAGACGCATACTACCATGCTCAGCTGCTTTTACTTCTTTGTAGAGATTTCACTCTGTTGCCCAGGCTGTTCTCAAACTTCTAGCCTCAAGCAATCCTCTAGCCTCAGCCTCCCAGGGTCCTGGGATATACAGGCATGAGTCACCACGCCTGGCCAAAAACATTTGTATATGCTTACCAGTTAATAACATCTTGTCATGCTTAAATGTCTATAGTTTTATCATAAAACAAATCACAATTTTATCATGAAAACAAACCACAAGCAAACCTAAGACTATGTTATAAAAGTGAATGTGACTCTTTGAACTGCAGATTTCAACTGCCCTGCCAGACCCTGGAGCACACGCTTCTCACAAAAGGGGCCCGTGACTCTGTGCTTCAAAATCACTGGTCTGGGAAGCCTTCAGCTCCTACTCAACATGCACGGAAAATAAAATCTGTTTAATTATAAAAGCAAAGTAGGAGTGGGGTTTGCGTTGGGTCACTTTGCAGCCCAGCTGGCTCACGGGCTGAAACGGCCCTGCTGGAGGTCCCTGGGAGACACACAAGAGAAGAAGCAAAAGCAAGACTTACCTGGTAGTAATTGATGGATGGTTTTATCCCCAATTTTAGGAGCACACTAAAATTTAAATTTTAAAAAGTTAGCTATATACTGAAGGTCCATTTTGCTTTCTTGTTTTTTTCAGATATAATATTTCATAGTAAAAGTTGTCCATTTTCCTTTCTTGTTCCTTTCAGACATCATATTTCACAGTAAAAATTAAGACACTCTTAAAGGGAAGTGCTTTTTTATCTGTTACTTTATGCAACCAATGTGTTAAGATGGACAGCAAATGAATGGTTCCTAGCCGCTGCCTTCCCCTCCCCTCAGCACACACACTAACTGCTCCGAGCGCCCTTTCCAGTTCCTGAATCCTTCTAAGCATGGGAGTGCAGGGGCCACCACCAAGTGGCACTGGCACACAGAGCACCACCTGTTTGCCACCCTCGCCTTGAAATACAGTTAACAACTGAAATTGGATTCCAGGCTTATCCTGGAAAACTGCATTTGGTCAAATATTTAAACACAGTCACGTGCGACATTATGCGACATTCAGTCAGTGAAGGCCTGCATGTACGAGGGCAGTCCCATATGACCATATTTCTACTGTGCCTTTTCTATGTTGAGATACGTTTAGATACGCAAATCCTTACCGTCATGTTACATACAGGTGCCTACAGGATTCAGTACAGTTACACACCATACAGGTTCGTAGCTTAGGAGAAAAAGGCTCTACAACAAAGCGTAGGTGTGTCACGGGCTGTATCAGCTAAGTACATACACTCCAAGATGTTCACATAACGACAAACTTATACCCCATCGCTAAGCAATATGTAACTGTATGTTAACTCCCTATAGCTTTCATGTTCTAAAGCACTGCTACAGAGAATCCTACCAACGTGCCATATACAGAATTTACTCACTAAATTATGAAGGTACATTATAAAAATGAGGAATCATTCCAGAAGAATATTCTAATTTCCCATCAAGCCTTTGTAGAAAATTCTAGATCATGATCACACAGAGTGTACACAAAGGCTTAGGCAGCCTCTGTGGGCACTAACTTGTCATCAGACTGTCTTGGCCACAGAGTTCCTGGAACAAGGACCGAGATGTCAGGCCGGGTCCTTTCAGCCCCAGACACAGCCCAAACCCACGGGACCTCACCTGCCCTAGCTGTCAGTGTGGTATGAATAACAAGTTTCAGACTTTGCAGCAAAAAAAAAAAAGGTAAACTATCTCAATTTTTTTAAATATTTATCCTAAGTTTTAATGATCATATTTTTGATATGCTGAGTTTAATGAAATATTTTGAAATTAATTATACCTGTTTCTTTTTGGTTGGCCTCCCGAAGTGCTGGATTTACAGGTGTGAGCCACTGAGCCCAGCCCATAATGACTTTTGAACTGCTAATTAGCTACATTTTGGGGGTGAGAAAATGTTTCCTAAAATATTGCTCTTACTGCAAGAAAGCAATGCTTCTTCTATGAAAAACCTAAGATTCAATTATAGAGATGAAATTATGTAGGCCTGTTGGTCCCACAACGTCGTGGGGTGTCCCTTATGCTATGCTGAGGTGCAGGATCCGAGAAGTAAAGAGACAGGACACTGAAGAACTGGGGAAGAGCATCTGGACTTGGGGGGCCACACCACCTATGAGCGGAGATCGGTGAGGCCCCAAATGTGCAGAAGCGTCTGTATTTATTAGGTACAAGCAGGGGGAAAGGTTGTGAGTGAGGTCATCATCTATAGGCTTAGTGATAGGGCATACATAATCACGAGTCACAAGCGAGGGGGCCACCCCATTATGCCGCCTGGGCAGAGAGGTGGGCCGTGCTCAGTAGGGGGTCGTGCCGTGCGTAGAAAAGGGGTCCACCCCCATTAGCTCACCGAGGCAAGGAGGTGGGCTGTGTGCAACAGGTGTGTGCAACACTTCTTATCTGGGGGCTGGAGACTTCAAAAGATTTCTAATAGAAGGATACTGTAAGCCAATGCGGTGGGAGCTGACAGACTTGTGCTCTTCTCTTAAGATATTTATGGGAGGATGATTTGAGCTAGCATAGAAGTGAGAAAAGACTGACAGGGTGTACAGCCGCCGTGACTGGCCACACCAGAGGGGTTCTTCTTCCTCGGTTACTTCCAGGATCTCAGGCCTGAGGCCTACTTTCCGCAGGAACTGGATGCAAGGTGCTACAGCTCCTTTATCAGGAGGAGAGGCACTTGCTCCAAGCCTGCCATACAGCGTAGGCCCTTTCAGGCAGGGACGCCACCGCCTGGGTCTTTGGTTCTCGTCCTGGTCTGGCTGTTTTCCCATGTGCTGCTTCTGTTCTGTGACTGCTCTAGGCATTCCTCCTACTACAAA
>CAUYLZ010060169.1:0-15905 GCA_963573645.1 Pithecia hirsuta | reverse complement strand
TATTTTCTGGACTTGAATATTGGTCTGCTTTGTTAGGTTGGGGAAGTTTTCCTGGATAATATTCTGAAGAGTGTTTTCCAGCTTGGATTCATTCTCTCCGTCACATTCAGGTACACCTATCAAATGTAGATTAGGTCTTTTCACATAATCTCATATTTCTTGGAGGCTTTTTTCATTTCTTTTCACTCTTTTCTCTCTAGTCTTGCCTTCATTGAGTTGTTCTTCAATCTCTGGTATCCTTTCTTCTGCTTGGTTGATTTGGCTATTGAAACTTCTGTGTGCTTTGTGAAGTTCTTGTGTTGTGTTTTTCAGCTCTGTCAGATCATTTATATTTTCTAACCTGTTTATTCTCATTAGCACTTCATCAAACTTTTTTTTCCAAGGTTCTTAGTTTCTTTGCTTTGGGTTATAACATGTTCTTTTAGCTCAGAGAAGTTTGCTCTTACCCACCTTCTGAAGCCTGTTTCTGTCAATTCGTCAGACTCATTCTCCATCCAGCCTTGTTCCCTTGCTGGTGAGGAGTTGTGATCCCTTGGAGGAGGAGAGGCATTCTGGTTTTGGGTGTGTTCATCCTTTTTGCACTGGTTTCTTCCCATCTTTGTGCATTTATCTACCTGTGGTCTTTGTAGTTGGTGACTTTCATATGGGGTCTCTGAGTGGACGTTCTTTTTGTTGATGATGAAGTTATTTCTTTCTGTTTTTTAGTTTTCCTTCTAACAGTCAAGCCCCTCTGCTGTAGGACTGTTGGAGGTCCACTCCAGACCCTGCTTGCCTGGGAATCACCTGCGGTGGCTGCAGAACAGTAAGGGTTTCTGCTAGTTTCTTCTTCTGTTATCTTAGTTCTAGAAGGATACCTGCCAGATGTCAGCCTGAGCTCTCCTTTACGAGGTGTCTCTTTGGATATATGGGGGTCAGGGAGTGCTTGAGGAGACAGTCTAAGCCTTATAGGAGCTCAGGTGCTGAGCTGTGAGCTCCGTTGTTCCATTCAGAGCTGCTGGGCAGGTACGTTTAAGTCTGCTGCAGTGGAACTCATAACCACCTTTTTTCCCAGGTGCTCTGTCCTGGGAAGGTGGGGCTTTATTTATAAGTTCCTGATGTTCTGCTGCATTTTTTTCAGAGATGCCCTGCCCAGCTAGGAAGTAGCCTATTCAAAGTCTGCCAGCAGAGGCATTGCTGAGCTGCCATGGGCTCTACCCAGCTGCTGTGTGAACTTCCTTGCAGTGTTGTTTATAGAGATATAGTTAGAACTGTCTTGGTAATGATGGTCTGCCTCAGTAATGGCAGACTGCCTCGGTAATGGTGGATTGCCTCAGTAATGGCGGAATGCCTCAGTAATGGCGGACTGCCTCAGTAATGGCAGACTGCCTTGATAATGGCTGATGCCCTTCCCCCAACTGAGCTGGACCATCCTGGGTCCAGCCACACTTGCTGTGAAACTCTCAGTCCAGAGTGTTTCAGATTACTGGTCTTTATGGGAGTAGGACCCACCAAACCAGATCACCTGGCTCCCTGTTTCAGCCCCCTTTTTTTCCACTGAATGGGCAGCTCTGTCTCCCAGGCATTCCAGGTGCCAGTTGAAATGGCTGCCTAGATTTGTGTGAGTTTTTGTGCAGAGACCCACTGCACCAACTGAAACAGAGGTGCTGGAAACTCGTGGTACTTTTCAGCCCAGGAATCTCCTTGTCTGTGGGCAGTAATAACCATTTTGGAAATGCAGTGATCACTCACCCTCTGTGTTGTTCTTGCTGGGAACTGCACTCCGGAGCTGTTCCTATATGGCCATCTTGGATTTGCCCTCCCCAAATGATATATAAAGTTATATATTTATATGTCATTAACTATTTGACTAACTATTTGACAGAGACTTAGAAGACATAAAAACAAGAAAGCTAAAAGTATTAGAATGCCTGCACTTGAAAATTACTTTAAAACAATGATAGTGAAAGATGGAATAATTACGGCATTAAACATTGAATTTATACAAATCTTTTAGAGATTTGTGTATTAAACAAAGTTCTGAGGACAAATTATTTTGAACCTAGAATTATATAATAGCCAAACTGTTCATTAGATTCACATTTCAAAAATGAAAGCACCAAAAATCTTTATCTTCCATGTATTCTTCTTAAGGAAATAATTTCAGAATATATTCCTACAAAACAAAGACAAATATGAATAAAAAAGCTGCAGATGCAGTAGCATGAGACAAAAAATAAATTTAAAAATACAACAAAAAAGCACTGTTGAATACAAGAAATGGAAAAAGTACCCAGGGGTTCAATTGAAAGATTTTCTAGTCTCCTAGTTGTTGGCCCAGAAAGCGGTTGGTCCAGATTAGAACTGGTCTTCAAGAATAAGAACAAAATGGATACCAAGCAATAGAATTGGAAATAGAAGCACAGTAGATGTATGATAGAGACAATATTACTTTTCCCAACAACCACCACTGTCACCACTACCATCACCACCAAAATAGGCACTCAGAAACTAAAGGAAAAATAAAAAATTTTAATGATCTAAATATGAAAGAGACAAAAGTGGGACATGATTTTAAGGGATTAGTGGAGTATGGGAAAGAAGTTTACATTTGATCTTGACATAAAGATGTTTTGAGTGTGAATAGTGATCATGACGTTGGAACAGCAGAGATGCAAGTAAAATCTTAACTTGTGTCCTCTGTTTATACTAAAGAGTATATACCTGGTTGCAATAAACTTGCAGTAAACTGCATTTTTTATTTTTAATTTTAGAATAGACCTGTACTTAAAGCATGGCTACAGAACAGAAAGCAAATGTTACTACATTTTGACAACATAAAGATAAAAGAACTACTGATGGAAGTTGGGAGGTGAAAGGCAGAAAGGAGAGATGAAGGGAAGGGTAACAGTGCTAACGTCCTCTTATTACAAAATAAGTACCGAAAAGAGAATATTGAAAATGGATGCTTAAAAATGTAGTAAAAATATTGTTTTAATTATCAGTGTTGGTAGAAAGATGAGAGTTGGAATACTGAGTAAAAAAAAATTTTTTTTGAGACAGGGTCTCACTCTGTCGCCCAGGCAGGAGTGCAGTGGTGAGATCATGGGTCACAGCAACCTCCACCTCCCAGGTTCTCCTGCCTCAGCCTCTCTAGAGCTGGGATTACAGGCACTTGCCACCATGCCTGGCTAATTTTTGTATTTTTAGTACAGACAAGGTCTCACCATGTTGACCAGGCTGGTCTTGAACTCCTAAGCTCAAATGATCTGCCCACCCCGGCTTCCCAGAGTGCTGGGATTATAGGTGTGAGTGATAGTAGGCATAGTGGTGGTGAGTTCAATCAAGGAGGCAGTGTTTGCAAAGCAAAAATTGTGAGGAGCACCTCTTAGCACCACAAAGTTCAAAAACAATCACAAGTATGGCAGGCTCACTGAGTGCTTTTGTACTGAATCATTTAATATTGTGCATTTGTGCGATTATTGTATGCTTTAGGAATTTTTATTATGTAATAATTGGTATTCATTCATTCATTTCCAAATCTGTTCACCTAACATGCTCATCTTTGAAATGTGGGTAGAAACCATAATCCCTGGAGAAAACCCACACAGACATGAGGAGAATGTGCAAACTCCACACAGACAGTGACCCTGGCTGAGAATCTGGTTTTTTTCTCATTAATGTTACAGTGAAATGGTCTTATTCAAGGACCTGCTGTACCTCCCACACTCTGATACAACCCTCCAGGACACACACACACACACACACACACACACACAATCTCCCTCCCTCTCTCTGAAATCATTTCCATAGAGACTCCTTGTCCTTGGTAAGAATGTGTGTCTCTCACTGCAACAGGGGGAAAGAAAGTTGAGAATTAAAGCCTGGAGGCCTAAAATCTACCAATAGGATGTTTCCACAAATATAATAACATATTACATTGTAATCATATATACATATATGAACACGTTGCATTATATAACATCAATTATCAAATATAATAACATATTACATTGTAATAATATATACATGTATGAATATGTTGCTTTATATAACATCAATTATCAAATATAATAAAGCAATATAATCATTATATATTGAATATGTATATATATAATCATTATATATTGAATATATATATGAATAGTCTGCTGCCATGGTTTGGGCAGTTGCACCCCCGCCCAGGCAGCCCTGGCCACACCTTCCTGCCACAGCTGGGATGATGGCAGGCCAACTAGAGTGGCTGCCACTGTCACTTGGGCAAACTGGAGAATTTTTAAGGTCTCTTAGAAAAACCGCCATGTTTAACAAGTTGAACATAACAAAGTAGCAGATGAGTTGAGAAAGGACAAAAGATCCTCTCCAGTTTTCTAAAATAAAAGTTGTCATGATAGAATTCCTAGGTTTCCCTTTGGGTTTAGGGAAGGTAACTGGGATACAAACTAGTTTATAATCTTATGTAAGAAGATGCTCACCAAGGGCAGGGAAGCACATCTTGAGTTTGTAGGAGGGCCACCAAACAGGGTGAGAGGGCCTCACCACCCTGTGTGATCTAGAACACAGCTATAACTAACAGAGAACAAAGAACAAACTACAATTCTTTCCAATGTCAGATTGTCATAGTGTGGGGAATTATGTGCAAAAAGGAATATGTATTTCTCTTTATTGGAAATCAACTTAGTTCACAAACCCCCATGTAAACCACTAATCTTGTTAGTTAAAACTTGGTAACAGCAAAAACTAATGGTAAAAACACTTACTCTTGTCAATTAAAATTTAGTCACTTCTAAGTTGAAACCATTTTGTGGAATAAATATTTAAATTCAGAGTTCTTTTTCTTTCTAAAAGCAGTGGCCTGCCATTGGAGAAGTATCTTGTCCTGGTGCTGACCTCTAGTGTCACTGGCCTTCTCTGAGGTGTCCGATCCTGCTTGGTCTTTGGATGACAGAAATTTGCATTCACTACTGTAATGTCCTGCCTTGGCATCCAGTCTCTAAGATACATGTACCTTGTGTTTATCTTACCACAACCCTAGGTTCCTTTGGCTCATCCAGTTCTCTTTCCTCACCTTTCATGGGCCATTGCATTACAGATGCTTTACTGTGGTAGTCTTCAAATTGGGATACATATATCTCTGGGGGTACAAAAATTTCAGGAGTATGTAGGCAAGGTAGTTTTTGTTGTTGTTTGTTAAATTCAGCTTTATTTAGGTATGATTTTTATAAATAAAATTCACAAATTTAAAGTATACAGTTCTATGACTTTTGACAAATGTATATCATGTAACATCTACTACAATCATGATATAAAACATTTCATTACCCAAAAAACGTTCCCTCATGCTTGTGTTGTAGCATGTTTTAATGGTTTATTGTTTTTCAAAGTAGGTTTATTGAGATGTAATTCACATACCATACAATTCATTTAGGAAGATTAGATAAAGAAAATGTGGTCCACATACACCGTGGAATACTATGCAGCCATAAAAAGAATTAGATTATGTCCTATGCAAGAACATGGATGAAGCTAGAGGCCATTATCCTTAGCAAATTAATGCAGGAACAGAAAACCAAATACCACATGTTCTCACTTGTAAGTGGAAGCCAAATCATGAGAACACCTGGACACAAAGAGGGGACCAACAGGCACTCGGGCCTACTTGAGGATGGAGGGTGGGAAGAGGAAGAGGATCAGAAAAACATACCTGTTGGGTACTAGGCTTAGTACCTGAGTAATGAAATAATCTATACAGCAAACCCCTGTTTACCTGCATAACAAACCTACACATGTACCGTTGAGCCTAAAATAAAAGTTTGAAAGAAAAAAATTTATTCATTTAAAGTATTCACTTGTATGGGTTTGTTTTAGTTTCAGTTTTTAAAAAAATGAGGTCTCATTGTATTGCCCCAGTGGCCTTGAACTCCTGGGCTCAAGTGATCCTCCTTCAGCTACCCCAACCACTGTGCAAGGCTTGAATAGTTTTTAGTGTCTTTACAGATTTGTGCAACCATCACTGAAATCATTTTTAGAACTACTGATATATGCAAAACAACATGGATATATTTCATAGTGTTATGCTAAAAAGTCAGTCATAAACTACACACTGTATGATTAGTTACATGTCATGCTAGGAAAGGCTAAACTGGTGACAGGAAGAAGATCAGTGACTTCCAGAGCCTTGGGTGAAAGGAGGAGATTGACTGCGAAGGACATGTAGTGACATTTTTTAGGGCAATGAAATGTTTTTATTACTCTAAAAAGAAGCCTGGAATGCATTAACAGTCTTCCTCATTTCCTCATTATATGTCCAGCAGTATAAAAACATTAATCTACTCTCTGTATAGCTCTGTCTATTCTGGACATTTCATGTAAATGTATCAGTACTTAATTCCTTTTTTTTTTTTTTTTTGAGACAGAGTCTGTCTCTGTCACTCAGGCTGGAATGTGGTGGTGTGATCTCAGCTCACTGCATCTCTGCCTCCCAGGCTCAAGCGATTTGCCTTAGCCTCCCAAGTAGCTGGAAGTATAGGCACGTGCCACCACACCTGGCTAATTTTTGTATTTTTAGTAGAAACAAGGTTTCACCATGTTAGCCAGGCTAGTCTAGAACTCCTGACCTCAAGTGATCTGCCTGCCTCAGCCTCCCAAAGTGCTGGAATTACAGGCATGAGCCACCACGTCTGGCCTTAATTCCTTTTTATGGTGGAATAATATTCCAGTGTGTGGTTATATCACAGTTTGTATATCCATTTACTAGTTGGTGGACATTTGGATTGAAATCTAGACTATATTTTGCCTGTAAATTTGTAAATAATACTGCTGTGAACGTTTACACACAAGTTATTGTGTGAACATACTCAAGATACAGGCCTCAGAGTGGAATTTCTGAATCTTGGGCATATACCCAAGATACGTGCCTAGGAGTAGAATTTCTGGATCATGTGGTAACTCTGTGTTTAATATTTCAAGGATATTTATTCCTTTTTATTGCTGAGTGGTATTTCATTTGTTTATCCATTTACCAGTTGATGGACATTTGGGTTGTTTCTAGCTTTTGACTATTATGAATCAATCTGCTATGAACATTTATACACTTTAATTTTGTTTAAGTATAATAAATTCCTGTAAGTAGAATTACTGGGTCATATGGTAAATATATATGTTTAACTTTATGACAACTGCCAAATTGCTTTTAAAAAAATAGCTGTATCATCTTGCATTCCCATCAGCAATGTATGAAAGTTTGAGTTGCTCCATACTCTCATCAGCATTTTATGTTGTTGGTCTTTAATTTTAGCCATTCTAGTGGATGTATAGTGTTTTTTTGTTTTTGTTTTTTAATTTATTTTGAGATGGAATCTTCCTCTGTCACCCAGGCTGGAGTGCAGTGGCGCGATCTTGGCTCACTGCGACCTCCACCTTCCTGGTTCAAGCAATTCTCCTGCCTCAGCCACCCGAGTAGCTGGGACTACAAGTGTGTGCCACCATACCCAGCTAATTTTTGTATTTTGAGTAGAGACAGGGTTTCACCATCTTGGCCAGAATGGTCTCGATCTCTTGAACTTGTGATCCGCCTGCCTCAGCCTCCCAAATGTATAGTGGTTTTAATTTGCATTCACCTGATGCTAATAATATTGAATATCATTTCCTACCTGTTTGTCATTTATATATCTTCCTTTGTGAAGTGTCAGTTCAGCTCTTTTGCCCATGATCAATCATTAAAATAAAATAATCATTTTTTTTTCTCGCTTGGAAAAGCTACAGTCTTTGTTCAATCCAATTTTGCTTTGTCTGCATCTATCATGGAATGGAACGTAGCTGGGGAAAAACACAACCATCTTAAGTAGTTTCATTTTAAACTCAAGTAGGCCTTTAATGCAGCCCAGCAATCATAATGCATTCACTCTTCTCCTTTTCTAGATGACTAGTTGATTCTTTCTCCAGTTTCTTCAAATCTCTGTCACTTCAACCTTCATCTTTTGTTAATACTTTTTTGAGAAAATTGACGTAAGTAGAAAAACATTCTTATTTCAACCACTACTTTCCAGCACCTGCCAATATACTGTGCCTTCCCTCCTGTTCATGTTGGATGAACTATTCCTGCTCTTCTCTAAGGCCACCTCATCTGCTTGTATACTATGTCTCATCCCCTTTTGCCTACTCAAGAAGATTGACCCATTCTACCCTCTCTCTCCTGTATTATTAGTTTTTTCCTCTGTCTACTGGATCATATCCAACACGCTGGCTTTTTCTGTCTTTAATAAAAAATTCTGGCTGAATATGGTGGCTCACATCTCTAATCCCAGCATTTTGGGAGGCTGAGGCAGGTGGATCACTTGAGGCCAGGAGTTCGAGACCAGCCTCGCCAACATGGTAAAACCCCATCTCTACTAATAATACCAAAATTAGCTGGGCTTGGTGATAGGTACCTGTAATCCCAATTACTCAGGAGTCTGAGGCAGAAGAATCACTTGAACTGGGGAGGCGGAGGGTGCAGTGAGCCAAGATTGGGAGCTAGAGGCTGCATTGAGCTGATATCCTTCCACTACACTCCAGCCAGGGTGACAGAAAAAAGAAAGAAAAATTTTTTGGACTCTTTTCTTAACCTTTTCCCAATCCCACTGTCAAGGTACTGCCTCATTCCTTTTATGTCCTTTATAGAAAAATGCCTTGAAAGAGTTGAAGATATCAACCATCTCCAGTTCCTCTTTTCATTCTTTCTTAGGCCGTTCTAACCAGGGTTTCATCCCCACTGTTGTATCAGACTTGCTCTTATTAAAACCTTCGATGTTTTCCACATTGCTAAATCCAGTGGTCAGTTCTCAGTCCTCATTGTACTTGACCTTTCAGAAGTTTTTAACACATTTGATTTTTCCTTTCTTTTGAAAATATTTTCTTCACTTGAGTTCCAAGATACTTTTTCCACACACAGTCTTCTCCATGTCAATCAATGACAACTCCATCCTTCTATCCTTCCAGTTATTCAAGCTAAAAATCTTGGAGCTATTCTTTATTCTCGTCTTTTTCTTGCAGCCCACATCTAGTTTGTCAGTGCATCCTATTGCCTCAGTCTTCAAAATATAACCTGCGTTTAAGTTTAAACATTTTTTTTGTTTTTGTTTTTGAGACAAGGTCTTGCTCTGTTGCCCAGGCTGGAGTGCGGTGGCACCATCATAGCTCACTGTAATCTGGAACTCCTGGGCTCAAGAGATCTTCCCACCTCAGCCTCCCAAGTAGCGAGGACTACAGGCATGGGCCACCACGCCTGGCTAATTTTAAAAATTTTTATAGAGACAAGGTGTTGCCCAGGCCAGGACTCTTGCCTTCAAGAAACCCTCCTTCCCTGGCTTCCCAAATCTCTGAGATTACAAGCACTTTAATTGTATAATACATTGGTATCTTTATAGATCATTCCCATTACTTTTTTGTGAATTATTACATTTTTGAAAATACAATAGGCTTTTAGAACCCGCAAATGCTTTTCACTCAGACATCCACGTCACACCACCATCCACTCAGACATCCACGTCACACCACCATCCACTCAGACATCCACGTCACACCACCATCCACTCAGACGTCCACGTCACACCACCATCCACTCAGATGTCCACATCATACCACCTCAGCAGCAGCAACAACACACATACACATACATCTACTTCTCATTATGTTTAATGCTGCCATCCTGGTTCAAGCCATCATAATCTCTGCTTGCATTATTATAATAACCTGTAAATTAGTCTTCTTACATTCACTCTACAGACCATTCTCAGCATAACAGCCAGAGTGATCCTCTTAAAAAATAAATCAGATCATGTTATACCTCTTTTCAAAACCTGTGATTTGCTCCTCTTCTCTTAGAGTGAAAACCAGTGTTCTTACAGTGGCCTACAAAGATTGACATGATCTTCCCACCACCCCCCTTACCTCTCTGTCCTTATCTTGTACTACTCTTCTGTTCCAATCATATTGGCCTGCTTACTATTCCTCAAACAGAAGTAGGCATTCTCTTGTCTCAGGACTTTAGTATGTGCTGTTTACTGTGTTTGACAACCACAGTCTTCATGGCTGATCTCCTTCAAGTCTCTGCTCAAATATCACCTTTCAGTGAGTCTTCCCTAGCCATCCAATTCAAATTGCAAACACTCCATGCATTCCTAGTCTCCTCTGTGCTACTTATAAACGAAAGCCAAAACCACAGCAGTCACTACATTCTAACATACTTACATCATTTACATATTTACTTTAGTTACTTGACTACCTCCTCTCACGAGAATATAAACTTTACAAAGGCAAGATACTTATCCATTTTGTTCGCTGGTATACCTCTAGTACCTAAAACAGTTCCTAGCACTTTTTAAGCACCCAAATATTTGTTCAATGAATGAATGAAAGAAATTGAGTTAAAAACTGCAACAAAACAGAATGGAGCAAAATCATATTCGGGATAAACAAGGCCAAATTTGCCGTGAATGTCTTCTGGTGTTTGTTATATTCTCTTTTGGGTGAACATTGGTTTTTTGTTTTTGTTTTTTGAGAGGGAGTTTCGCTCTTGTTACCCAGGCTGGAGTGCAATAGCACGATCTCGGCTCACCGCAACCTCTACCTCCTGGGTTCAAGCAATTCCCCTACCTCAGCCTCCCGAATAACTGGGACTACAGGCGTGCGCCACCCTGCCCAGCTAATTTTTGTATTTTTTTTAGTAGAGACGGGGTTTCACCTTGTTGACCAGGATGGTCTCGATCTCTTGACCTCAGGTGATTTGCCTACCTCAGCCTCCCAAAGTGCTGGGATGACAGACGTGAGCTACTGCACTGGCCAGACGTTGTCTTTTCTATGATATATAGATGAGTCTGGCAGGTTTTGGGAAGCCAATGACAAGAACCGCTCTACCTCATTTCCTGTAGGCCTACATGCCTAGGACTTAAAAGCAGGTCAGTGTGAACCTAAGGCCTGAAAACATGCAAACTCTTTTTCCTGTCTAACCAAACTCCTGCTTTTTAAAAAAATGGTATTTCTGGGAGCGAGTCTATGCTATGTATTTAATTTTAGATTGCCTCGCCAGCGAGGTGGGAAAAAGTTTAAACTTGTCCAAATTCTAAAGAGTAGAGTTGGATTTTGTAAATATGGGTGTATTTCATGATAATTTAAAATGTTTTCTTGAGGTAATATGTGTGTGTACAAAAAAATACACATCAGTATATAGCTTGCTGAATTTTCATGAACTGAATGTGTCAATGTAATTGGCACCCATAGCAAAAAGCAGAACGCAACTAACATCTCAGATGCTTCTCTGTGCCCTTTCCCGTCACTAGCTACTACCCATGGTGACCACTATTCTAACATCTCATGCCTTGAATGTGTTTTGCCTAATTTTGTTCTAAATATAAATTAAATCATACAGTATAAACATGCTTGTATCTCTTTTTTTGCTCAAAATTTTGTTTGTGAGATTTATCTATATTGTTGTATATGATCAAAGTTTGTTCATTTTCAATGCTATAGAAAATTCCATTGTATGAATATACTAGTTTATCCATTCTGTTGATGAGCATTTAGATGGTTTCCAGTTTGAAATTATTATGAGTAGTGCTACTATCAACATTCTGTTAATGTATTTTGGTGTATGCATGAATTTCTTAGGACATTTTTGTGGGTTTTTTGTTTTTTGAGATGGAGTCTTGCTCTGTCACCAGGCTGGAGTGCAGTGGCACAATCTCAGCTTACTGCAACCTCGGACTCCCTGGTCAAGCAATTCTCCTGCCTCAGCCTCCCAAGTAGCTGGGATTACAGGCACACACCACCACACCAGCTAATTTTTGTATTTTTAGTAGAGACAGGGTTTTACCGTCTTGGCCAGGATGGTCTCGATCTCCTGACCTTGTGATCTGTCTGCTTCAGCCTCCCAAAGTGCCGGGACTACAGGTGTGAGCCACCCCACCCAGACATTTTTGCTTTTTTTTTCAAATCCACAGTCAGTAAAACCGTAAGTGTTCTTCAGCATTGCAGTCAGTATATTTACCATGTATACATTACTCAAATGAGAGCTATAGTTGCAGGCATTACCAAATCCTTCCCTCCTTAGGGATATCACTGGACTTTGTCTATACTTGGGATTCTTAACATGTTGTATTTTGGTTAAGTATGCATATTCATGTCTTTTATTAGATTATGAGTGCTTTTTAGTACATATTTTACTTGCTTGTGTATCCTGACACCTGACATAGTACCTGAAATACAGTAAGCTAGTCGAGTGAATGATGATACCTGTCACCATTGCCAGTGATTAACAAAGCAAGTCCTTTTAGCTATGTGAATCATTTAGCCTAGAGTAAAATCCATGCTTTAGTTTGATATCTCAGTGTCAAAGGATTAGGAATGGGAAGTGATTTCTCTCTGAGTGAAGCCCAGAACTGAAAGAGCTGTGTCGTTAAAGGGAATTGCTATGGCTTTACAAGCCTCTTGGCGATTTAAAGTGTTAACAGCAGTGATTCCAAGGCAAAGTGTCGGGGCCAGATATAAATAGCAGAACACAAGTAGGGTAATGTGCCACTGCCAAGTTACTGCTGGGGGTGTTTATAAAAAGAAAAGCATTCCCTTCTCAGCTCTCACTGTCAACAACATCCCATCCTGAAGACTCGCTTACCACAGCTGAGAGTGGGGAGTCAGTTTGAGGCCTAGCATCATTTAAACTTCCTCCAAAGGCATAAAAGCCAGGTAAACCTTTTGACTTCTTTACACTCAGACTAAAGAAATGAACAATTTTTAGGAAAATCCTGATCCAAAGCTTGCTTGGTAATATTGCCTTGTGACAGATATCTGTTATTTTATATTCCAAATCTTTTTTGGAAAGAGAGGCTTAACACAAAGGAGCATGTTGGTACTATATTTTAGTATTTTTAGTAAAAACAAAGAAATATGGGAAATTGAGGCCCAAATGGTCTATAAAAGGGAAAACTACCTCCCTTCCCCTGTGCTGTTCATTCTTATTTTTAGAATCCAGAATATGGTGATTGGTAGGATAAAATAGAAGCTTCATTTGAGTTACAGTAGTGTCACTTTGTTGGAGGTATGTGGAAGGAACTGTAGGTTGATCTGCTATAGCTTTTAATCGAGTTAGTTAATGGCTCTGGGATAGCTTCAGCCTTTGAGGGCCTCTTGACCCCCTGTTCACCCCTTTCGGTATCATAAATACTAGGCTGAATATTAGGCATTCAGCCAATAGTTGTATAATCTTAGAATTACTGCCTACCCAGTTCCTTCTTATTCTTGTTCCCGCCTTCAGAAAGTTATGCAAGACATTTATTTTACCCTCGGGCTTCTCTTGATTGTGAATATTTGTGGGAAGGGGGCCATCTCTGATAATCCACTGCTTTGTACCACTACTGGCCTCATCATCTCCTTCATCCCACTGAAAAGGGCATGACTTCATGTGCAAAGAGGATAGAAGAATGGATAATGTGTATGAGCATTATCCTGGGTAATTCTTAGAAACTGGGAGCTGGGAACCAATTTGAGACTGCTGTTTTTTGGTCTGATTGTGTTATTCCTATGCATGCTGAGGGGAGATTTAGAGATGGGAAGAATATATGACTATGGTGGGAGAGATGACATGTCTGAAGGTGTATGGAAATAGACAGATTTAATCTTGAGCAAATCACTGACATTCTCAAGAGTTTTTGTTTCCTCATCTGTAGAATGAGGGCGTTAGACAAGTAGATAAAGCCTAATGGTTCTGGAAGTCCATTAGGAATTTATTGAGAATCACTTCCTGACCATCATGCTATCCACTTGCATTCTGAATGAAAAAAATATACAGTATCATCCTATTCTACTTCCCTAAACCTCTTTTTTGAGTCTACTGAATTGAAATTTCTTTGTTTTAATTTAGAAGAGAAAAATGAAGACAGGACATTTTGAAATAGTCACCATGCTGCTGGCAGCCATGCTTCTAGTGGACATTTTCCAGGTAATGTTGGGAATGGGAAGCATGTGGTCATTGAAATGGAAATTCTTGATATAACATGACCTGAGACATCTGATGCCGGAAATGAAAGTAGGTAGGATAGGTAAATGAATTTATTGTAAGTAGCTCTTTTCATTTTACATATGTGGCACGTGTTAACTATAAAAAGTTGAAAAACTTAAAATTCAGCAAAAAGAGGAAAGTAAAGATTATTTATAACCCCTCCACTCAGAGGGAATGATTCCCAACCTGTTGATGTATACAGCCTTCTTGGCTTTTTTCTGTGTGTATACTAGTTTTAATTTACAAAAATGGCTTCGCACTGTGCATGTATTTTTTTCTTTGCTTTTTAAGTTAATGCTATGCTACATGTCTCTCCATGTCATCAGATATTGTGAAAATGTTTTTCTCCAAATAAAATAATGCTTCATTGATTGATTACATGTTTTTAAATTAATGACCATTTTCTCACATTTTTTTTCTGGAAGAACTTTTATGATTGTATTTGCAATTCACTCTATAAGCATCTTGTAACATATTTTTATGTAAAATATAATATTTCACTTGATTGTTTCCCCCACATTGTTAGCTGTCACATTACTTCTGGATATTTGTGCACCATTTTAAATGCCTTCTTTAAAATATCTTAAATTCTTAAAATGTTACCCATTTTTGAATTTAATATTCTAATCCATTGTCTGTAGAATCATTGTGTATTCTGTTGCCTGTATCACATTTTTTATTGAGATATAATTTACATACCATAAAAATTCACCACTTTAAGCTGTATATTTCAGAGGTTTTAGTATATTCATTATGTTCTGCGACCAGCACCATTATCTGATTGGAGAACATTTCCGTCAACCCAAAAAGAATCCCTTACCTCCTAGCAGCCAGACCCAATTTTCTCCTTCCCCCATTCCCTGGCCACCACTGTTTACTTTCTGTGTTTATGGATTTGCCTCTTCTGGATATTTCACCTGAATGGCATCATATAATATGTGACCTTTTGTGTCTGGCTTCTTTCACTTAGCGTAATGTTTTCAAGGTTTCTATCAATACTTCATTCTTTCTTATTGCTGAGTAATATTCTATTTTATGGCCGTACCGCATTTTGTTTATCCATTTATCAGCTGATGGACATTTGGGCCATTTCCACTTTATGGCTATTCTGAATAGTGTTGCTGTCAATATTTATGTACAAGTTTTTGTGTGAACATGTGTCTTGTTTTTCTTTTTTAAAAATTTTCTAATCATATAATCTGTACGTATTGAAATAATACAAACACGGGAGAGAGATCCAAGATGGCTGACTACTAGCAGCTCAGGATTGTAGCTCCCAGAGAAAGCGCACAGAACGAGAGGACGCCACACTTACAGATGAATTTTTGTTGCCCACGGACCAGGAGATTCCCAGCGGAGGAGACCCACAGGTCGCCAGCGCGACTCTTGTGGCCGGCGTGGCGGTTTTGCCAGCGTCTCGGCGCGGCGGTTCTTGGTGCAGAGTAAACGGGACTGAGTCCTCTTTTGGTCAATCTTTGGAGCTCCGGGAAGGCAGATTCGCCTATTTACCTGATTGAAAAAGGGTTTCAAGAGGGAGGCCGGACCGGAGATTCCTGGACAGAAAAGCACCGTGAATCTTAATGCCGCTGTTTTAGTCGGCACAGTGGGTTGCTCAGATTTCGGCGTTGGGAATCAACAAGTTGGACGTCCACTCAGAGACCTAAATTGAAAGTTGGCAATTACAAACGACAGGTGAATAAACCTACAATGATGGGAAGAAACCGGCCTAAAAAGGCTGAGAATACTCAAAATCAGATTGCCTCTCCTTCTATAGGGGATCGTAGTTCCTCATCAACAAGGGAACAAGGCCTGATGGAGAACGAATGCGATTCATTAACAGAATTAGGATTCAGAAGGTGGATAATAAGAAACTTTTCTGAGCTAAAAGAACATGTTC